>CAUZXS010006724.1:0-67500 GCA_963585895.1 Sepioteuthis lessoniana | reverse complement strand
TTCTAATAAAACAGGTGAATTTTATAGGAAGGCAAAGAAATTTATAATGAAAATAATTTTTTAAAATCTAACATTAATATTCAATTAACCCTTTTGCAGGCAGATAAAATGACAAATATGTCACTCTACCATTGATGACAAACATGTCACTGCCTGTAAAAAGGTTATGATTTAATTTCAAACACTGATACAGTTTTCCTTGAGAAGTTTCTAAGCATAAAATTAATAAAAAGAAGTTTCTTTTTAATAAATGAAAAGGTCAGTTTTACGGGAAGGAATTTGAATGTAAGACATGGTATACTTTTTTTCTTCTTTAATAAACTAAACATTACATTCATCCTAACTTTTCAGACGAAGGACAAAATATCTAACAACTTGCATTGTAAAATGAAACTGCCCAGTTAGAGGGGATTAATCTTCTTAACCAAAGTGCAATGCAAAAAAAAAAAAAAAGCAAAAAAAACTTGGGAGCAATTTCTCCCTTTTTCCATATCAAAGACAAATCTGCAGGAGCAAAAAGTAAAAGCAGCAAGTGAGAATTGGAAGGGGGAAGGGGGGGGGGGGAAGAACCGTTTGGGGGAATTGGACTCTGGGTTTTTGAGTGAATAGAATGCAATGGAACAAGACTGTCTTTTTGTGGAGGACACAAATTGCATAGCATGGCACTCGTGGGCTGCTTTTTTTTTTTTTTTTTTTGTTTTATTTAAATCACAGATTCTCTTCAGTGTTAATATAAAAGAAAGAACAAACAAAAATAAATAAATAAAACAAAAACAAAAATAGAATTAAAATCTGAAAGTGAGGTTTTCTTCCTTGTATTTACAGGATTATTGAAAATTAAACTTTTTTTTTCCTTTTCAGTACTCATAAGAGTCACATTAAAACATTAGTCTGTCCATCCAGCCAGCATGTTGGTGTATGTATGTATATAAATATGAATGCCCATGATAATAAACTGATTTGAATTGATGATCGACTAAATTTAAGGGGGGGGCCTTCTGGTACCTAAAAGTTATTTTTCAGATTGGCATTTAGCCCAGTCCATTTAAGTACTTCCCTTTGCAAAAGGTCTTGTTTTGTTTCCCCCACCCACCCCAGTTTAAAAATTTCAGCTTCAATTTAACTTAAAAAAAATCCTAACAAAAATAAACAAAGCAAAAGATGATTTTTCTCTATATTTAATGCAATTTGTTGTGAGAATGATTTTTCTTTTTTCCGTAGGTGTTTTTTTTTCTTTGTTTTTATTATTATCATTTTCCTGGGTCTTGTCGTTGTGGTCACTCTTTAAAAATGAGTGGATGCTACAACATCGTCTTCAACATTCAAAATGGTCAGAGCAGCTGCAATGAAAAGGTAGGCTTATAAACATCATTGTCTAAATAGTTGTAGACACACTAAGTTGGGTGTGGTTCCCAGGTCAGAGAAACAAGCAGCCTTCATTTTGGTCAGCAGTGGTCACACATTGCTTATTATGGTCAGTTTTTGGAGAAAGGAAACTGAAAAAGGGAGGAACTGAGGGGAAGAAACCACAATGCTCCTTCCAACTTTTATCATTTCCTTTAGAGTTCAGTTTTTTTTTTCTTTTTCTCACTTGGGAAAATTTTTTTTGTCATTTTTCAGAATCAGGTGAACAGTCACCAATCCTTGGGGAGGCGGGGAGTTTGGGGGTGTCAGAGAGAGGGAGAGAGAGCCAAGGGAAATAAATGCAACTCAGTAATCCATCCAAACCAACTAACTTCATTTGGTAACATTTTTTGTCAAGGTTTCAAATGGTATGCTCCCTGATCAGCTTCAAGTACCACACACATATACAAACAAACACAGATGTGTATATAAAGACACATTAGTGTATGTCTGTACATATACACACACGCACATTTATTCATATGCCTGTGTAAGTATATATATATATATATATTTCATACATATATGTACATTACTTGTGTACATAAAGTACATACATGTATATATATATCAGTAAATGCCAGTAGAGTCAACAAACTTTTAAATTTTGGATAAATGTTTATACCAACAAAAATACTGTAAATAATGAGTCTAAAATTTGTATACCAGACAATAGAAAAATAAAATAAAAATAAATTTGTCTGGAATGTAGTGGGCATGATAAAGATTCAAGAATTTGAAAATTGTTTCATGTTAAAGATGCATTGGTTTGGGCCAATTGTTAACATTACTATACCCAGTCAGGAGGAGATAACTTAGCCCATATACAATTTAGAAAAGGGTTTGATGAGCACCTTAAAAACAAAAAAAGGTAATCAACCACAACAGTGCATCTTTAATCACTAAGTTAAAATAAAAATTTCTTCAAAAGTCAAATCAGGATCTGAGATGACTTTTAAGTCGTTACTTGCAGTGTGTGGCATGTGAACGTGACCAAAGAGACCACCAGCTGAGGCTCTGCAATTAGAAAGACAATGTCCTTAAGCAAGGATGAAGAGGGTTGGATTGAAAGAGGAAAGATTTGTGAGCTGCAGATGTTGTAAATATAGAAGCCTGATATCTGGCATCTGTTGGGCTGAGGTGGGCTTGTCGCTAGACAACAAAGATGAGATCACATTAGGATGGAATGGTATGTCAACTGTGAGTGAGATACAGTCCAGTTCCTCCTTAGCTCTCTCTCCCTTTCTTTCTTTCTGAGGCAGCCAGTCAAAATACTGGCTTTTCAGCTAGAATCAAGTGACAACAAGCCTCGTACTAATCCTTAATCAATCTTAATGGTCTTGCTATATTGTTCTTGAGGCTTCTTTCGCCAACATTCCTTTGCTTGCATTCGTTTGAGCTGACCATCCCTGAAAACAAAAAATGAAGACTTAATAAATGGAAACATTTCAAATAAAGCAAGAAACTGTAAAGGTAAAGCTTTTCAATTTTTTTTTTTTTTTTTTTACATAGTTTCTTAAGAGTTTGTTTTTTTTTTTTCCTATCCACAGTTATATGGCATTAAGTATTCCAATCTAATACACCTAATTTGCATACAGTTGCATCATTTCAAGTATTCTTACCTAAAATTAATAATTATGTTTTATAATGTTCAAAACTATTCTTCATCACCACTCTTGTAATGTTCCATGAGAGGGGTAATTTTGGCTGATAGTTGAGATCTCTTCACTCACTCTCATACAATATTGATAATCGTTTTTTTGCAGACATTTATAGTTTCAGGTAATTAATAATGGCAATCTATAGTAAAAACAACTTGAAATAATTGTTCTTAATTCTATCCAATATAAAGGATTTAGAAACAGATGGATTTGACCCATAGACGGGATACAAAAAAGTACTAGCCTTCCTGGTCAAAGTGGACCTGGGAGTAATAGAAATGTTGGGGTAGTCTAGAGCTCCAGAACTGAAGCCTCACTATCAAATGCTGTTTGGTGTCAATACCTAGAACATCCTTTTGTGGTGATGTTAGGGTCTATCCTTACCCTCTCTGCAGTGGATACAGTAATCCCTGCTGACAGGGCGGACTCATCTTAAAGTCATGATATCTAGAAGAGTTAGTGCCAATTTGAAAGTTAATTGTGAAACCAGTCTCAATACTTTCTGAACAGCAGTTTTTAGTAACATTAGATCATACAAGTACAACATCCTCCATACTCAACATGCATACAACTTACTTCCATGCAACTTTTTTTTTCTTTCTCAACTAAAAGTTTATTTCAAGGCTAAGATTTAATGATGTGGCACTTCAGTTTCTGTGTTTTAATAGCACATCTTTCTGGGTTATTTAATGCCAAAGACAGCCTTGTAGAACAGAAGTGGTACAATTCAGCCGGGTTCACACCTTTCCTCATGGGTACTCAATGAGCTATTTAATGCCAAATCTTGTTAACACACACACGATTTGTAAATGAATAGTTTGTAGGTAGCATTATAAAATACAGCTTGGCTGACAATATGGGACTAGGTAAAAATCCCACTGTGCCGTCACAAAGTGATGCACTGGAAGAGAGTGACCTGTGAACTGCATGACAGTTATTTCCACTCGATGACGATCAAACATGCCATTCCAAAGACGGCGGAAGTGCATATTCTGATGGCCAGTTATGGGAAGAGATTGAGGCATGTCCATATCTCCGTGTGAGAGTTTGATGGTAATATAAGGCCAATGAATTGAACAGAAGACAGTGAAAAATTCCGCTGTTCATGCAAGCTTGTCCCGTCATTGCCCCGTGTGCGTTTTCTCAGCCATCATCTACTTACACCAAAGAGTCCAGGCCTCGTTGACGAATGATTCTAATACCTCTCCTGATTGCTCCTACTTCACACAAGCGTCCGTCGAGAAAATAAATATATATTGTTATATATTACGTGTTGTTTGTTTGGCCAGAGCGAAACGTAACAGCATTATGTTTAAACGAGCTAGAGCTCATTTATTTGCATACAGTTAAATGGTTTCAAGTACTGTTATCCAACACTAATAATTCTATTCAACATTGTTCATTTCTACAGAGTTAAATGGTTTCAAGTATTGCTATTCAACACTAACAATTCTATTTATGAAATGGTTTCCAGTATTGTTATCTAATACTAACAATTCTATTTTATATTAATCATTTGTTAGTATAGTTAAATTGCTTCAAATATTGCTATTCAACCGCAATGATTCCTAGTAAAAGGATTGAACAGTTCGGAGCAGTGGTCCATCTGTATTGTTTATTCTTCAGTAATTACTCATCTAAATGCAAAATTTAATTACCATTGTTTGTCCAATTTAAATTCAAACAAAACGAACATGCTTGTTTGCTTTAAAACCAACACATTACATCAATACCAACACAAATCAAAATGGCACAATTCAATGTGTTGCATATATATATATACATAAATACACACACACACACACAGAGGTTTCTTATTGCTATTTATAAACTATTACTATAAAACTGTTAGCCTATTGGGTAGTGTTCACCAATAGCTCAGAAGACCATGGTTCAATCCCAGGTTGAGTCATACCAAAGATTTTAAAAAATGGCACTTGATGCCTCCTTACTTAACACTCAGCATTATAAGGTACATATCAAGGGTAAAGGAGTGCGATCCAAGGAAAGGAGTAGTGCCCTTCCCTACACCTTGGTGTAGTAACTATTGAAAAGAGAACCTTCGGGTCGCCCTCAACTAAAGTCACTAACTTTATTGTAAACCAAAATGATGAAAAGTGAAAGAATAAAAGCAAGGAATTTATAATGGTACAATTTTTTTTAGCATCCCCATTTCACTAAAATTCTCATGTGAAATTTATTCTTCCAAAATTTTCAGATTTTTCTAGATTTCAATTCTTTAAAAAACTGCAAAAGGCACTAGGAACTGTTCCCTTAACCCTTTTTTTCTTCACTGTAAAAGATAAATCTCGGGTGGATGGAATTAAGTTGCCTAAAAGACAGCAGATAAAAATGGAACAAAATGATAAATATACTATTTAACAAAATTAATATCAAACAATTTTTAAAAAATGTATTTTGATTTAATATCTTGAGTAATATATATATATATGTATATATAAAACACTATTTATGTTCTAAACACAAAGTACAAGGATTCACCATGTAATTTCCCCCCATGTCATTACTAGTAATAATATCAACTGTACTGACCATTCCAAGTCCACCAATCCACCTTTTCTGGCAATTTCAGCTTTCACTCTGTTGGCAAATGACACAGCATCTTCACCATCCTATAAAAATTTAATTGGACATTTTAGTAATAGATAAAAAATTTAAAATAAAATTATATTATTAATTGGGAAGAGTTTGCTAGTTTGTTCTCTATAGACAGCAAAATAATTCAATGCATAACCACAAAATTTCATATGCATATTTACTGAATTCAGGAAAAGATTTTGATGATTAAAAAAAATATCAAAGTAGAAGGAAGTACCCACAGTAAAAGTGTGGGTGTGTTGGGCAAGGGCAACAGACAACAATTCATAGAAAGCCATGTTACTGCAAAACAACAGTACGGAATATTAATCAGGAAATTTGGAGGGGAAGAGAAAAAGAAAAATGAATTGTCTTAGAATAAAAATTGACAATTGAACATTACTAATTATGTCTATAGGTATTTCTTCAAGCAGGACATGTAAAATAATTACATAGAATTAGTGCTTAATTAGGACAAACATCAAAAACACCAAGAAAATCTTTTTAAATATATTTTAAAATCCAGACACAGAGTTTTAGTGACTAAAAAAAGAGAGAAAAGTCTGCCAACAAACAAAAAAAAAAATAGGTATCTATTACACCCTTAGGATACCAAAATAACAGCATGTATCTGAAGTAAACAGTTCTTGAGGAACAGCATGTTTTATGTAATAAAAACTTTTAGGTGCTTACCATTTTCGTCATTGGAGGAAGATACCAGACATCACAAACAAGAGCCCAACTGGACATTATGTCACATAAATGCAAAACAAGGTTCTTTTTGCTGCTGTTCCAAAAGGCATCACCAAACCTGGAATCATACTGTGAGGAAAAAAGAACAATAAGGGAATAAAATTAGAAATAATAATGAATAGTGTATCAACTAAGCATTTTGTGATAAATAAAATACAATAATTATCTCCCTTAGTTAATTTCTTACTTTGCAATTCCAATGGTGGGTCACATGACAGTGTTTTTGACTGCTTTTTGCCTTTGGTCTTTCAAAATGAGCCACGTGGCTATATTACCTATCCTTATTAAGTAAGCCTTTTTGGATTTTGTACCTACTCCTTGTTCAAAGAACAATACATATAGTTCTAGCTTTTGGGACACATTGGATATTTTTTTCCTTGAATACAACTTGCATGTATATAAAATAATGTTCTTGGTATGTATAAAAAGTTCATTTTGTCTCTCCTTCCAAGGTTTTCAGTGTTAGTATATCTGTGATGTACTAATACTGGTCCTTGAAGATTAGGGACTATTGAAATATCTTTCCCTACCACCAAGCATCCGTTAGCAACAACAAGATATAAGATATAACTAGTTTTACTCTAATTCACCAAATGTCTGTTTTGGGCCCAATTTGAAAACTTTCAAGAATTAGTAGTCATGCTTTAAAAGGTTTTAAATTAAAATAGAAGACCCAGATTACAAGTTTTTTTTGTTGTTTTTTCTTAGATGGGATCCGTTTCAGTCATTAGGTCTTATCCCTCTCTCTCTCTCTCTGTGTAAAAGAGGTGTCCATCTTTCAGCACTTTCCCACTCCCTTGGTAATCATTATAATATGACAGATGGTGCTCTTCCTCTCTATATGTACTTAAACCCTTTTTGTAGTGGCCAGGTAATAATCCAAATTATTTTTTTAATTGGAGTAAATACTACTCCTTTATGTCTGTAAAATAATAAAATTGAATATTAGAAATATGGGTGGGTGGAGGTGTTGAGGTTATCCAAAATCTCCAAAACAAACCAATCTTCAATACATAATTGGTATAAACAAGGTAGTAGCCCATAATAAACAAAAAGATAAAAGCAAATAAAACGTCCTTTAAATACAAATGATTATGTAACAGATGGCTGTTATAAAGGACAAAAAGTTGCTTTCCTTAAAGTTGCTGTAAGTAATAGAGATAAGTACTATTTATGACTAATTATCCTAAACTTTAATAAAAAATGTCTAAATTTTTTAATTTTTATCAATGATCATCTAACAACCTGTATGTAATAAAAAAGAACATATCAACCCTGAATATTGGGATGGGATTAAAAAATAAAAAAATTAACGGTTAAACACTTCCTGTAATTTTTACTTAGAAACTGTAATATAAGAAAAAATATCTGTAGTCATTCAGACTTGTAGAGTAAATTGTCATGTGATATTTTGGTCTTCTGAGTTGAATCATAATATGAAGGGAAAAGAACTGAAGGTTTTTTTCTTCTTTCTTTATGGCTGTGGCTCAAGGATAAATGCCTAGTCATTTTCACGCTTGATAAGTACTTCTTGGGCTCAGATAGTAGAGAATAATTCTTCTGATCTTGGCTTTGTGTCATACATTTTGTTAAGTTTATAATCCAGAAAAAGAAATAAAAGTTATCTGGAAGAGTTGCTTTTCCAGCATAAACAAGAAGTGTCTTGATTAGAACAGCAGAAATTTCTGATCAAAGTTCTTTATGGAGTCAGACTTGAATGTAGGTTCCTTACAGAGTCAAAATGGGCAGCAAAATAGATTGAGGATAATGTCACAACTGCATTCACAGAACTAAATGTATAGTGCTATTGAAACTAAGCAACACAAGGGCGACAACTCCTACATTGACGCCAATTTGTACTTAAAATTGTCATTCCACTGAACATTAAAATCATGATGAGTGGAAAAAAAAAAAAAAAAAAAACACACACACACACACTTACCTTAACAGCAACAGGATAGATAACCTTGCCTACTTCAAAGCTGCCTTTTTTAAACATCATCACAGAAGTATTATTGATACAGGTACCTGAAAAAGATGAAAAAATATTACCTCTATCTCACTATAGTTGGAGGTGCCCGTGGTGTAATGGCTATCGTAGTAGGAAATGGACACGGCGACACGAGTTCGAATCCTGGATGAGACTGATTGCATTTCACATAGCACTAATACCCTTGGGAAAGGTATGAATTCAATTATTCTCCCTCCCGCTATGGGTAAATAGTAGGGTAGACTAGGTTCTTCAGCTTTGGTGATAGTTTGGTTTGGTTTCTTTGTTTAATGGAATATCAACTCTTTTTAGGTTATTTAATGCCAAAGCCATTCTCCTAAAAGAACAGTAGAGGTACTACCCATAGCTGGGAGGATAAGGGGGTTCATACCTTTCCCAAGGGTATTTGCCCGAAAGTGAACGTAATAGCGCAACTGGAGTACGAACTCAGCCTTGATGAGGCAACTAGTCTAGAAGAAGGAAAACTCTGAATTCAAACCTGTTAAACTCCGCTTAAAAATTGACCTTGTGTCATATCCTGCCCGAGCGGAGGGGTCGGTAAATCTCACTTTAGTTGTTAAATATGCATATTTCTTCGAAAAATATTAACAATATTTATCAAAAGGTTATGTCAACAGTCTCGTGATAATTAACTAGGATTTAAACCAGAAACCTTTCGCTCAAAATGAAAACCATGAATCTACACAAATAGGCTCCATGTTGAGGTATATCAATGATATAGTAAAAATATTTTGGTTACATAATTTAAAACTCTAATATTCATATAACTAGAATATTAAAGTCCTTTCAGAAAGAAAAGAACCCAATTCTCTTAATATAACTTTATTATTGATGTTCTAACCAAAAAGGAATGAAAATAAATAAAAGGGAGGTAGAGATGTCTAATAGAAAGAAAACATAGTCCACTTAACTTTTACTGTTCCTTTGATTATGTTCAGTTATTTAAACATGTACAAGGTTTATGAAAAAACTGTCCTCTATCCAAAAGATAAGATTTTGGCTACATCTGACATACGTAATGTGTTAAATTGGTTTGGTTTCATAGTATATCAATCATTGGAGGTTATTTAATGCCAAATCCTCTTTATACATTTTAAATAAATAATTTGGTTTGATTTTATGGCATATCAACAATCATAGGTTAGTTAATGCCAAATCTTTATTAAATATATAGGATTTGGTTTTGTTGGGTTTTATAACATCAACCATTGTAGATCATTTAATGCCAAATCTTTTTTATACATATACTGAATATATGATTTCTAAACATTTGTAGGTAACATTTTTAAACAAGCCTGAGCTCATTCCCACCCACTCCATACAGTTAAATGGTTTGATTTATTTTTATCTACTACAAATCGCATGTAAATGTTTTCAAGTATTGCTATTTAACACTAACAATTCAATTAAATATCAGTCATTTGTTTATACACAGTTAAATGATCAAACACTTCTATTTCAAATTATTCAGTTTAAATGTCATACAGTTCGATTTGACCTACGGATAGGATCCTATCAGGTGCTATCACTTCAGGCCAGAGTAGATCTGGGAGTGATGGCAGTGAAGTGGGTACTCTGCATTCTCCAAAGATCCAGCATTACTGGAGCCTCACCATCAGATTGTTTAGTGTCATATCCAGGACACTTGTTGGAGAGTCTTACCCCTCTGCAGAGATGCAGTCAGTATGTTCTACAGCTCCAGCTGACTTGGCATATAATGCACTAAATGACATTGTGAATGTTCAAAATAGCTCGAAAAGGTCCCTGCTCCTCTGAAGGAGATGACTACAGATCAATGAAACTCACATCATCTTATTAGATGCCAAGAGAGAGAAAACATTCAACTTCTTTTACTTGTTGCTATTGCAGCTATTTGTGTCAACAACAAATGATCAATTGTTGCCCAGTCAGCTGAGGATGTAGAATACACCAACTGCACCTCTGCAGAGGGATAAGACCCCCCCCCCCCACTAACGAGTGTCCTGGATATGACACTAAACAACTTGATGATGAGGTTTCAGCAGTGCTGGAACTTTGGAGAATGCGGAGTACCCCTTCATTGCCATTGCTCCCAGGTCCACTCTGGCCCGGAGTGGTAGCACCTGATAGGGCCCTATCTACGAGTTAAATAGAACAGCATACTTATGCTAAACTGAATTGTTAGAGTAAACTGAATAGCTTGAAATGGAAAAGTTTTTGACAATTAAATCGTACTTACATTTAAACTGTGTGCTTATGCTTAACTGAATTATTTGAAATAGAACTGTTTTTGACATTAAAACTGTATTTACACTTAACTGAATTGTTACATATAACTGCTTGAATAGTTTGAAATGGAAATGTTTTTGACAATTAAACAGTGTACTTATGCTAAACTGAACTGTTTTCAATTGAACAGATTATTTAGATAAAAATGGATTTGGCGTTAAATAACCTACAAAAGGTTGATATACCACAAAATCCAACAAACCAAACCAAACGATCAATTGGAAAAAAAAAAAATCTCTCAAGGTAAGGGCAGATAACCCAACAACACTAGGTAGTTTTGATATTTTTAAATAATATATACATGAGAGAGAGAGATGGAGACAGATTTCTATAAAGGCTACCTTTTTAAATTTTAGGATGAATAATTATGACTGTTACTAATATGTTAATCACAAATGATGCAATTGGCAGACTTTAAATAACTTCAAATTCATTGTGAAACTTAAACTAAAATTTTATCAATTTATTTCTTTGTAAAGTGATTTATATTCCAGGACTTACCCTCAGGAAATATTAAGATTGGTAATTTTTGTTCATCTTCAACATGTTCTTGTAATCTGAAATGAAAGCAAAAACAATTCACGCTTAATAGAATAGTTTAGTTAGTTTATTCTCAAAGTTAGAACATATCAACTTCTGTTGGATTATTTAAAACAGCAATCCCAAAGTTGGGGAAGTTGAACTAATCATATGGTTTCAACTACCTAATAGAAATTAACTTGTAAACAATTAAAGTAAATATTCTTTATACAAATAATTTGCAAACTATGGTGCAGCGGATAGAGGCGTTGAGTCTTTATGGTTCCAGGTGAGCATTGTCAGAAGATAGCGGTTTAAATTCCTACCCAAGCCGGCCAGAGGTTTACTTGGTCAAAAACGTTGTGCAATAGACAACAACTATGGAAAGCAGTAATTACTGGGGATATGGTTACAAGACTCAGCATTCCTATCCAAGGTCGCGGTTAAACATCTGAAGAAGGCCAGAGGTGAAATTTGACCGAAACGTAGTGAAGAAGAAATAACACAAAAAAACTAGCAAGATGAGGACAAAAAGTCCGCAATAAATAAAAAATCAATTCTCAAACTATGATATGGTATTGAGTATTCCTATTTAACATTAAAAATTTAGTAAACAATTATATGGTATCAAGTATTACAAGCAATTATATGGTTTCAAGTAAATTAGGTTTAGGTTTCTTTGTTTAATGGCTTATCAACCTTCACAGGTTATCTAATGCCAAAGCTCTAGAAGAACAGCAGTCAGTAATGTTATTTAACCTATAACTTGGAGGATGAGTGGGATTCATATTTTTCCAAGGGTATTTGTCTGAAAGTGAACATAATAGCATGACTGGGGTTTGAACTCACTTATTACAATTCTGCAGCCCAGCACTTTAACCATTACACCATGAGGACATCCCCATTTCAAGTAAATAATCCTTTATAAATATAACATCAAGTAACTATTCTTGATATAAATATTTGGCACACAGTTGTATGGCTTTAAGTTTGTTTGGGTTTTATAGCATATCAACCCTTGTAGGTTATTTAATGCCAAATCCTCTTTATACATTTAAAATATATATGATTTGTAAACACATTTTGTAGATAACGTTTTTAATCGAGTCTGAGGTCATTTCTTTGCACACAGTTAAATGGCTATTGCTATGTAAGCCTATACGGAAATTCGAGCTGTGAGTGTGTGTGTATATATATATATGGTTTGGTTCAAAGTTCTGTGTAGGCTCTCGAGTTCGACATGAAACACCTGAAGAAGGCTGAAAGGCATCAACTGAAAGATTAAGATAATAGTCTGAATACAGCAAATGACAAAAATTAGGGATATTACCTTCGGGCCACTGCCACTCTGTCTTTGACCTCTGACCTTTCAAACCAAATATGTGCTGTTGCCCTAGCCATGGCTCTCTGCATTAGTCCCATGAAGCCTCCCTGAGCTTGACCCACCTGAAAGGAAGAGGGGGAAAAATATTGTCAAAACAATTAGAATAAACCTGTAATCAGCTTTGATATTAGGATGTCAGCTCCCCCTTTTTTAAAATATTGGAGTACACCAGGAATAGAGGTAATCTGACATTGTCACCATTTTGGTCTTTTGTTCAAAGAATCCAGTGTTGGTAAATCAAAAGCTACATCTTTTTGGTAGGAACTGTAACAAGCAGTTGAGTATCTGAATATATGAGGATAGTTGCAACTGATTTTAAACACTTTCAGTCCTTGTCTCTGATTGGTCAATTTTTACTGGAAGTGTCTGCTGCTGGCTGGAAAGCTCATAAATAAGAACGACAGTCCTCTGGACAGCTTATAGCCCAAAATAATCCAACAGTTTCTGCTAAGCATTTTTTTTTTAAATATGAAATACAGGATGAGCATAAAAACACTCAATTTTAAGTAGCCATTGCCCAAAAGTAATACTTGTATGCAAAAAATTAATAGCAATACTTGATGCTATTTAATTGTGTACAAACAAATGGTTAATATTGAATAGAATTATTATAAAATCAATAAAAACTCAATTCTGGCAGAGGAATCCCCCATTCATACTTGGCTATTGCCTATAATCAACACATTATAATTATTTTTAATTAACTATATTATTTCTACATGGCTACTACCAATGATCAACAATTTTTTTTCTTACTTGGCTATTGCCTATAATAAAGAATTTTTCATCATTATTAACTAACTATATTACTTCTATCTGGCTATTGTTTATAATTAACAGCCTTACAGACTGTTAAATAACATTTTACATTTTCTGCCAAGAGCCTTGAATTGAGAGGCCCACAGCCATGATTGGGATACAGGTTTCTAAAGTTTAAATATCTTATTGAATTATCTTATTGAATTGTTAACTGAGCCTCTAACATCTAATGGTTTGGTTTGGTTTCTTAGTTTTTCTTATGGCATATCAACCTTCTTGGGTTATTTAATGCCAAAGCCACCCTCCTAGAAGAATAGCTGGGAGAATAAGGGGGTTTCTAACATGTAGTGATCACTGTGAATAATATAGTACAACTGGAAATTCACATTCTTATTTTCTGGTTTCTTTGTTTTTAATGGCATATCAACCTTTGTAGGTTATTTAATGCCAAAGCCATCTTCCTAGTAGAACAGTAGTGGTACTATTTAACCCATAGCTGGGAGGATAAGGGGGTTCATACCTTTCCCAAGGGTATTTGCCCGAAAGTGAACATAATAACGCGACTAGAGTACAAACTCGCGTACTATGATTCCGCAGTCCATCGCTTTAACTATTACACCATGAGGACACCCCCCCTCTTATTTTCTGTAATGAAGAAAAATGTCTTATTTTAGTAATGGACAGAAAAGTGAAAATGTTAATCAGTGCTGAAATGTAACATTTTCAGTTGGCTCTGGTCTTTGATTAACATGTCCAAGACAAAGACTATACTGCCCAGATGTGAGAAAGCAACTCTAGCCCTTGTTTAAATTGGTTTTCTTTGCTTTCTTTTTAGGTTATTCAATGCCAAAGTCATCCTTGTAGAAGAACAGTAGTGGTACTTATTTAACCCATACTTGGGGGTGATCAGAGGATTTATGCTTTTTTTTTTTTTTTTTTTTTATTAGTCCAAAAGTGAACATATTAGTACAACTGGTGTTTGAACTCACTAACTACAATGTTGCGGTCAAACATTAGCTACTACACTACGAGGACTGCCTGCATTTATATTGGTGTGACATAACATTGGTAATATGACACATTTTAATGGTGATAGATACACTTAATACTGTGCCCCCATGGGGGTTGAGCACTCTGGCGAAGGAATTGTCGGCCGCCGCTAGCGTAATGCAAAGCTCTTCAAAAGAATTGAGCACTCTGGTAGCCGATAGGGTATAAAAAAATGTAAACAAACGGCTGCTGCTGCTAAATAAACACCTAAAAAATTCCCTTAGCCAACATGGTCCGCTTGGTGGCCGAGAGGTCTGAAACTTAGTCTAATGTAAAGTTGGACGGGTTTCGATCCCGGCTTCGAGCATCCTGCGTGTCTAGCCACACTGAAGAGATCTGATAGAATGAAATTGTCTGTGGATGATATATATATATATATATATATATATATATATATATATATATATAGAATAACGTATCCTAACGATAGATCATTTCAGAACTTTTTATAACTTTCACTTACCTGATGCAAAAACATGTTTCATGTCTTTTGTGTAAGCAGTAATATATAATGTGAAACATGAGCAGGTTAGCCTTTGTGTTACTATCGCATAAAAATATGCATAAATTTATATGTATGTATATATATTTGTATGTATGTGTGTGTGTATATATATATATATATATATATATATATATATATCATTAAACATAATAGACATTTTATGCCTACATATTTTCTTCTGGATTCGTTCAAATTCCCGTATTACTTTTATCGTATTCGGGGGGAATTGATTTAAGTATTGTCCATAGTTGTATATATCCCTAGTACTTCTGCCCGACTTTGGGCCATCATCAGGGGAGAATCTATTACAAAAGTGATGTAACTTTTGTTTTAGCAAATTACTACTGTGTAAGGACGTCTTTGCCGTTGAAAATTATGGCGTTTGCTTTTAAATATAATTCTGTAAATAGTGCCAGTATGTAGGCATAAAATGTCTATTATGTTTAATGAAATTTGTATTAACGAAGAAATGCTGCCTAAATATATATATATATATATATATATATATATTTAGGCAGCATTTCTTCGTTAATACAAATTTCATTAAACATAATAGACATTTTATGCCTATTATGCCTATAAAATGTCTATTATGTTTAATGTTTGTAGGCATAAAATGTCTATTATGTTTAATGAATATATATATATATATATATATATATATATATATATATATATATATACACACACACACATACATACACATATATATACATACATATAAATTTATGCATATTTTTATGCGATAGTAACACAAAGGCTAACCTGCTCATGTTTCACATTATATATTACTGCTTACACAAAAGACATGAAACATGTTTTTGCATCAGGTAAGTGAAAGTTATAAAAAGTTCTGAAATGATCTATCGTTAGGATACGTTATTCTATATATATATATATATATATATATATATATATATCCATCCTACAGATTAGCATATTATTTCTCATTTCTTTAATCTCTTTAAGACTCCCCTCCCCACCAGGTCATTCTCTTCCCTTTATGGTTGGACCTATATCATACCAAGACACAAAACTTACCATAGCATAGCAGTTGTCACAGGAAAGAATAATCACATCTATAGGTGACGTGTGATTTGCCACACAAATTCCATTTTTGGCTCGGTTCTCTCTGAAAGGAAAAGCAATTAGAAATAATTTACAACATATATATACACATATATATATATATATATATATATATATATATATATATATATATATACACATACATTCATATTATTTGAGTAAATTCAAAGTTCTTAGAGAAAAAAAAATCTGATTATATTATGCAAGGCCAGCTGCTAATCAATGATACTATAAACTCACTCCAGTCAAATTTCTGTGGTAGAAATAAGGGAGATAATTCAGTACTTGATACTCATACAAAACTTAAAATCTGTTATTGTGAGTTTTAACAAACAGCAAAAGATTTTTATATGGTCTGCCTAACTTAAATGAAAAGATGTTTTTTGTCTTATAAAAATTAGTTACTTTTCAATGTCAAAAACAGTTCTATTTCAAACAGTTCAGTTTAGCATAAGTACATAGTTAACTTCTATTTAACCCATAGATAGGACCCAAGAAGGGGGCTACAATTCCAGGCCAGAGTGGAACTGGAAGCAATGGCAATGAAATGTACTCCACATTCCTCAAAGCTCCAGCATTACTGGAACCTTATCATCAGATTGTTTAGTGTCATGTCCAGGACACACATGGTGGGGGTGCTTACCCCTCTGCAGAGAAACTGTGTATTCTAGGACCACAAGGAAACTATGTTGAAAAATAAACCTCATTTGGTCACATTCCATGAGAGTATCTAGGTTAACCTATGCATTTTTCAGAAAATATTTGTCTTATTTATACACAGTTAAATGATTTCAATTATTCATATCTAACACTAATAATTCTATTTAATTTTAATCATGTTTGTAGACTGTAAAGTTATTACAAGTTTCGCTAATTAACACTTTATTCTATTTCAACACTATTCATTCATTTGCACACAGTTTAAATGGTCAAACAGTTCTATTTGACCCATAGATAGGATCTTATCAGGTGCTACCACCCTAGGTAAGAGTAGACCTGGGAACAATGGCAATGAATGGGTACCCCATATTCTCCAAATCTCCATCAGATGGTTCAATGTCATATCCTGGACACTCATAGGCGTGGAGTGTCTTATCCTCCTGAAGAGATGCAGTCTGTGTATTCTACAGCCCCAGCCAACTGGGTTGACATGAAAGTTAGATTTGAGTTGCAACAATGCTACGTATAATGGCTGATAGAGGTAGGTTACTGTAGACTGATATCAGGTATTAACAAAAAAATAGCTTACCTGTTGTGATAAGTAATTGTGGCTGAGAAAGCTCGGCTGAGAATACGATGACTCATTAAACTAACATATTGGTTTAAGAATCTTTTACAACTGAAAAGAAAAAAAGTAAAATAAATTGATTTTGCTTTTACAGTGCATTAATAAGTATTTATAATGCACACGAATATATGGATTATTTCAAACGCTCTGCCTTTGAGGAGAAAGAGAGGACAGAGAAAAAAAACGCACCCAAAAGAAAAAATATTAAAAGGGAACCCCCCCCCCAAAAAAAAAACAACATAAAAAACAAATGATACAGTAGAGAAAAAGGAGCATTTCTTTGGGTCATACTAAGATGAAATGCCTTACAACATATCAAAAGCTTTTTGAAAAAAAAAATTTAAATAGTGTACAAGAAAGCCCCAAAACAGGAAAATAATTCTAATGAGTTCTGAAGATAATAGACATTGAAATATTTAAATATGCAAGGTATTTCTTCTTTGTTAATGTATAACATGCTTGCAACAATCTATTGTTCATGTGTGTTACACTTTTAGGAATAAATATACATGCAACTGCTTTCGTGAAAGTAAACACTTTAACACAGTCTAAGGAGGTTGGAATTTAGGGGGGGTATGCTTGGGGAGAGGAGAAAAAGATGGTAGAGAAGAAAAGAGTAAAGAAAAAAATGTTAGAGGTTTTGAAATTCAGATAAGAGTTACTTTAAAACTGCCAAAATTTAGAAATAAATTCAATCTGGAAGGGTTAAAATGAAAATAAAATAATCACTTTGCCCAAGTCTTGGAAGAAAAAAACAAAAAACAAAACAAAAAAAAACAAAAACACACCCACCAATGTATCTGAGGTTTGGTTTGATTTCTTTGTTTAATGGCATATCAACCTTTGTAGGTTATTTAATGCCAAAGCTATTCTCTTAGAAGAACAGTGGTGGTGGTATTTAACCCATAGCTGGGAGGATAAGGGGGTACATACCTTTCCCAAGAGTATTTGCTCGAAAGTGAACGTAATAGTGCGACTGGAGTACGAACTCACTCAATACGTTTCCACAGTCCATCGCTTTAACCATTACACCACAAGGACACCCCACCAATGTATCTGATGTATATAGATAAGTAATATGGGGGCAGTAAGTTTGCCATTTTGTTAGCTGTAGATTGGTTGGCTGGTTGGATTTTATGGAAAGTCAACTCCTGGGTTATTTTATGCCAAAAATGTTTTTGTTTTATTCCTTTGCTAGTTGGTTTTTCTGGCATATCAAACCCTTGTAGGTTATTTAATGCCAAATCCTCTCTGTGTGTGTGCATATATATATATTAAATATGATTTGTAAACAAGTAGTTCATAGGAAACATCTTTCATCATCATCATGTTGCGCCACCAGCACAGATATTCCTGAACCTCTCCCGCTAACCTTGTCCATCACTCCCGATAGGTCTTCAAAGGCTACATCCGGTATCGGCACAAAGCTGTTGTATATAGGTTCTAGCTGGTCATCCTGCCTTTGCTCGTCCATGTAAAGGGGTCCACAGGAGTATACAAGTTGAATTATTTGTCAATATTAAATGTTTTGATTTTTTTTTTTTTAAATATCAAACCATTAGTGGGCAAAATTAATGTATGATGTATCTTTAGAATTATATTCAATCTCAAATTAACAGTGCTTTGATGATGGCTTAAAATAAAAACGACCTAAATGTTTAATGTGGGCAAATAATTCAATCATGAATACAATCATCATCTTCTAAATACCACCCCCCCCATTTATATATTCATATACTGTTGGACTTCTTTTCATTCACCCTGATTATATATACTATTTACATTTCAAAACTGAGGTTTGTGTGTATAAACTTATATTTATTATTATTATATAATAGCTCTATCACAGATATTGAGCACACTCCAAATTATACCACATTTGGTCTGCCACTAACCTACCAAGTATGAAAGTGATAACATATACATATAAATAAATAGAATAAAAAAACTACATACACCCTCAGTTTTGAAATGTAAACTATATATATATATATATATATATAATTCAAGACTTAGGGTGTTTAAATGCCAAAGGATTGCCTTTACATGAGAATGAACCTTGATCATCAAAACTCAGATTTAAACATTCAACTTTATAGTTTCCTATGTTATTTTCTCTAAGATGTCATAAGGAAGATCAGTCTAAAAACTAATTAATTCCTTTAAAACATTTAAAGTATTTGCGGGTTAATAATGTATTTCATTGGTTAATACAGGTTGGTACTACTCCAGGCAAAAATTATGTAATTAGCACATTTAGAAGATGTTTTCTTATTGTTTTTTTTTTATTATTATTTTGCAGTAAATAAACTAATAACAGTCAAGATAATGAACAACCTAGCTTATGAAAATATACCTTAAAAAAACTAGATTAAATAATTTGATTTAGCATCTTATTAGTTCATTTACTGCTAAAAGAAGAAACCCTATGTTATTTTCCCAAAGATGTCATTAAGAAAAATAAGTCTAAAAGCTATTTTTTTCAAAATATCTTAAGTATTTGTGGGTTAATATATTAAGTATTTTCGGCAGTTTGTTGATCATATATAAATATAAAAACTATATGTCATGTCATGTTACTTACTTGCTATTTGGTAAATATCCAATAATTGCTGTAGTAGCTATCAACCATGCAGTGCCAATCACAGCTAAAACTACTCTGTAAAAAGAAAAAAAATTGTTCAAATTCTCACACTTTAGACAAATGAAAGGGTTTAAAAACAAATCGAGTTTATGCTTGATCACATTTACCTCCCCTGAACTTGTTTGGTTTTATGGCATATAGACCATTGTAGGTCATTTAATGCCAAATCTTTTTTATACATATAATATGATTTCTAAACACATTTTGAAGATAACATTTTAAAATAAGACTGAGCTCATTTTTATCCTCACACAATTAAATGGTTTCAATTAATTTCAAACAATTCAGTTTAGCATAAGTACAGCCTGGTTTATTTTTTTTTATTTATTTACACACAAATAAATGTAAAAAGAGTTCTATTTCAAACAATTCAGTCTAGTTTAAGTACAGTTTTTTGTTTACACACAGTTAAATGATCAAACATTTCTATTTCAAGCAATTCAGTTTAACGTGTGAAGAAAGCTGAATGGTTCCAAGTATTGCTACGTATTATTAACAATTCAATTAAACATCAGTCATTAGTTTACACACAGTTAAATGATCAAAGAGTTGTATTTCAAACAATTCAGTTTAGCATAAGTACAGTTTTTTTGTTTACAGACAGTTAAATGTCAAAACAGTTAATTTTAAACAATTCAGTTTAGTGTAATTACACAGTTTAGTTCTATTTGACCCATAGAGGACCTGGGAGTGATGGCAATGAAGGTGTACTCCAAATTCCCCTAAGCTCCAGCATTACTGAAGCCTCACCATCAGATTGTTTAGTGTTATATCCAGGACACTCATTGAGTCTTAACCCTTTGCAGAGATAACGTTGGTGTATTCTGCCCCAACTGACTGAGCCATACCCTGAATTGTCATATCTTTTTCTTAAGCAAAGTAGTTGTCAAGGTTTTCTTAGAGTGCACTTCAGAAACTTTTTTCTTTTTTAGATAAAAAAGTGACTATTACTTACACACTGATTTACTAAGACAAACTTATTGGTTAATACTGGTTTGTATTATTCCAGGTAAAAATTAAGTAATCAGTACATTTAGAAAATGTTCATGTATTGTTTTAATTATTATTTAGCAGTAAATAAATTAATAACAGGCAAGACAATGAACATTTTCTTTATTTAATAGCTGAATATTCTGGCTAACTAAATATACCTTAAATGAACTAGATTAAAATATTTGATTTTGCATCTGTTATTAATTTATTTACTGCTAAATGAAGAAACCCTGAGTGAATATCCTCTAAGTACATTAAGTCTGAAATTTTTTGTTAGGAGTAGTACAGTCACAACATTTTAAGCATTGTATCCCCTGGATTTCAGTTGTTTGTCATAATTAATAATAACACAGGAATTTTTAAACCAAACCCTTTATGCAATCCATAGGAGTGATTGTACTCTTTCTACTGTCTATGCTTAGAGGATATCTCCTATCAGTTTTTTTCTTCTAGTTAATATATCCTTGCATTGTTGCTTGGCAGTTTATCCCAGTAGACCAGACTATGTTACACTTCCTGATGTAGGGATTAATTTGTAACAAGTAGGTAACTAGAGACATTTTCACCAATGCTTTTATCTGACACTAGTTTCCACATTTTTTACTAATCATATATTTACTATATATTTGTAAACAAAAAATTTGTAGGAGATATTTTAAACCAGCCAGAACTGATTTGTTTGCACACAGTTAAATTGCTTCAAGTATTCCTATCAAACATGAATAATTCTATTTAGTATTAATCATTTGTTTGCACACGATTTCTAAGTGAAATCTGGTTCAAGTACTGCTATTTAACACTAATGATTCTGTCTAATATTAATTATTTGTTCGAATACAATGAAGCAGTTTTAAGTATTGATATGTAATACCAAAAATTCAATTTTTGCACACAGCTTAATGGTCCGGGAGACCGAGGTTCAAGCCCAGGTCAAGTCATACCAAAGACTCAAAAAATGGTACTTGATGCCACCTTGTTAAGCACTCAGCACTATAAGGTGAGGATCAAGGGTAAAGTGGAGCAGTCCTGAGAATGGAGTAGCGCCCTCCCCTACACCTCGGTCTAGTAGCCATTGAAAAGGGAACCTTCAGGTCACCCTTGACTATGGTCCCCAAATTACAACTTAATGGTTCTAAGTATTGCAATGTAACACTAACAATTCAATTTCACCTTAGTCAATTGTTTACACACAGTAAAATGATCAAACAATTCTATTTGACCCTTACATGGGACCCTAACAGGTACTACCATTCCAGACCAGAGTGGACCCGGGAGTAATGGCAACGAAGAAGTACTCCACAGTGCCCAAAGCTGCAGGATGGAAGCCTCACCGTCAGATGCAGTCTAGTGTCATATTCAGGTTACTTGTTAAGGGTTTTTTTACCCCTTTACAGAAATGCAGTCTGTAATTTACAACCCAAGCTGACTAGGATATGAGATAAATGGCCATACTTTTGTGGGGTGCTGCTTTCACAATTTGTTCAAAATAGCATGTAGCCATGCTATCAGTAAAACTTTATGATTATTCTTATCTAATACAAATAATTGTATACAATTATATATATATATGCAAATTTCATTAAACATAATAGACATTTTATGCCTACATATTTTCTTCTGGATCCGTTCGAATTCCCGTATTATTTTTATCGTATTTGGTGGGGAATTGATTTAGGTATTTTCCATAGTTGTATGTATCCCTAGTACTTTCTGCCCGACTTTGGGCCATCATCAGGGGAGAATCTATTACAAAAGTGATGTAACTTTTGTTTTAGCAAATTACTACTGTGTAAGGACGTCTTTGCCGTTGAAGATTATGGCGTTTGCTTTTAAATGTAATTCTGTAAATAGTGCCAGTAGCTAAAAACGTTTAAGTACATTAACACTGGTTTGAAAATTAGTTCTATTAAGTGCTGGTTGCAGGTTTCTAATATATAGTCCTTCGAGAATCTGAAGTTTTTGTTTATTATTTTGATATATATATATATATATATATATATATATATATATATATATATATAATCCATGGAAAATATTGTTCTGCAACCTAAGGTTTCTTGAAGTTTATAACAACATTCATCAGGCAGTAAAGAAGATGGAATATATATATATATATATATATATATATATATACATACACACATAAACAGAGAGAGAAGGATAGTTATATGGATGGACAGATAGAAATGTGTGTGTGTGTGTGTGTGTGTGTGTGTGTGTATATATAATAATAATGATAATGAATAAATACATATTATATGTATATTTAATCCATGGAAAATATTGTTCTGCAACCTAAGGTTTCTTGAAGTTTATAACAACATTCATCAGGCAGTTAAGAAAATTGAAAATGTGACAAAATACAGACAAAAATTGTATTTGCCAACCCCTCCATATGAGCAGGATGGGATACAAGCTCAATTTTTATGCAGAGTTTAACAGGTTTAAATTCAGTTTTCCTTCTCCTAGACTGGTTGCCATACCAAGGTTAAAGAGCTCATTCTGCACAACTATTTTACCTTTAGATAGCAGGAGAATGGTTGGATTCATATTTTTCCAAAGAGTATAAGCATTATGTGAAATGCAAACAGACTCATCCAAGATTTGAACCCCCGAGACGCCATGTCCATTTCCAATGATGGTAACCAATACATCACAGGCACCTCCCTTTTTAAACAATTATAGCTTCAAAACCTGTTTGGTTTGGTTTTATGGCATATCAATCATTTTTGGTTATCTAAAGCCAAATCCTGTTTTTACATATATATCATGATTTGTAAACATTTTGTAGATACACATATTTAAATGATCAAACAGTTCTGTTTTAAACAGTTCAATTTAGTATAAGTCATTTGTGTGCACTCAGTTCAAATGTCAAACAGTTCTATTTGACCCATAGATAGGACCCTATCAAGTGCTACCACTCTGAGCCAGAGTTGGCCTTGGAGCAATGGCAATGAAGAAGTAATCTGCATTCCTTAAAATTCCAGACTTACTGAAACGTCACCATCAGATTGTTTAGTGCCATTTCCAGGACATTCATTGAATGGGTCTTACCCCTCTGCAGAGATGCAGTCGGTATATTCTCCAGTCCCAGCCAACTGAGATGACTATTCTTAATACAATTAATTTGTCCATAGTTATATGGTTTCAAGTATTGCTATTTTCAAACATTTCTATTTGATACATAGATGGAAGCATAAAAAAAAAGGTACTAACCAATCTAATTGATTGATTCATCAATTTTAATAGTATGTCAACCTGTCTCAGGTTAATTTATGCCAAGAGATTAGGGAATCCACATTATATTTACATTTTTTGTGTAATTTTTTAGTTTTTTTATTTTTAGTTTTTTTTTCAGTTTTATTGAATACAAATAACCTTTAAACAGATCTATTTGACCAATAGATGTGACCCTCACAGTTACACTACTACTCGGGGTCAGGATGGACCCGGGAGTAATGGCAATGAAAGGGTACTTCACACTCCCTAGATTTCCAGAACTGGGACCTCATCATTAGACGAAAATTAGTAGGAGGTGCCTGTGGTGTAATGGTTATCGTCGTAGGAAATGGACACGGTGACACGAGTTCAAATCATGGACGAGACTGATTGCATTTCACATAGCCCTAATACCCTTCACATAGCCCTAATACCCTTGGGAAAGGTATTTCCCCCTCCAGCTTATTTCCCCCTCCAGCTATGGGTAAATAGTAGGGCAGACTGGGTTCTTCAGCCTTGGTGAGGCAACTAGTCTAGGAGAAGGAAAACTCTGAATTCAAACCTGTTAAACTCTGCTTAAAAATTGACCTTGTGTCATATCTTGCCCGAGCAAGATTAGACGAAAATTAGTGTGATATTTAGGATACCCCCTTTTATTGGGGAGAGAGTCTTATCCTTCTGTAGATGATACAATCAGTACATTCTATGTCCTGCCAACAGGGTGATTACTATTTTGACAGGCATTGTATCCAATATAATTTGTGTGTGTGTGTGTGTATTTGCATTTCCTCTTTTCAAGAAGATAATGGACATACTGCAAAACATGACAACCAGATTTTCTCAACGATAATCACTCAAATGGAAAACTCCAATTGAAAACAATCCCCACCCAACCATTTTGAGATCAAAGTTCTTTAGCCCAAATTCACTGATAACATTTTTTTTTCAGTAGGTAGCATTTAAGTAACATGGTTGTTTAAATTATCACAGAGGAGGTGATTTTTTTAAACAATCATATCAGGAGACTAAACTGACATTTGTGGGGGGGGGAAAAAAAAAAAAAAAAAAAAAAAAAAAAAAAAAATCAGTGACAGAGTTCATGAAATGAAATAGAGAATCCTTTTGTCTGCAGAACTTATTACACAGTTCATTTCTGATTTATATAAGAAATTCATCTGAAGCAGAATTAAAAGAGAACATGCCATGTAACCAACTTAGGATACTTGGCCAAGTGCTGATGTGGATTGAGACAGGAAAACAAATGGCTAATAAAGATATATCCCTAATATCTGCATTTGAGTTTTTCTTTCCTGCTCTTTTGAGTGTCCCTATTTTAGCGCTGTCAGCTTGTCACAATACTTTTTTCTAGTAATACTACAAGAAATGATCATTAGTCAATATGTCAATGTTTTTGGTTGGTTTGGTTTTATGGCATATCAACCTTTGTAGGTTATTTAACACCAAATCTATTTTTATAAAAATAGTTCTATTTCAAGCTATTCAGTTTAGACAAGCAGTTCTAATTATGTTTAGTATAGGTACAGATTTTGTTTATACAGTTATATGTCAAAACAGTTCTATATTAAACAAATTAGATTAGTCTAAGTACAGTTTCAATGTCAAAAAAACAATTCTATTTCAAATAATTCAGTTTAGCATAAGCCCACAGTTTAAATGTAAGTACGGTTTTATTGCCAAAAACATTTGTATTTCAAGCTATTCGTTATAGTCAAACAATTCAGTTTAGCATAAGTATACAGTTCTATTTAACCCATATATAGGGCCCTATCAGGTGCTACCACGCCAGGCCAGAGTGGACCTGGGAGTGATGGCAATGAAGGAGTACTCGACATTCTCCAAAGCTCCAGCATTGCTGGAATATCACCATCAGATTGTTGTGTCATGTCCCGGACACTTGTTGGGGGGGGGTCTTACCCTTCTGCAGAGAAGCAGTCGGTATATTCTACAGCCCCAGCCAACTGGGCTAGTCAATGTTTTTAAAACATTTGATATAATGATAGATTTTGTTAATGTTTGTTTGTTTTTCTTTGTTTAATGGCATATCAACCTTTGTAGGTTATTTAATGCCAAAGCCATCCTTTGAGAACAGTAGTGGTACTATTTAACCCAGAGCTGAGAGGCTAAGGGGGTTCATACCTTTCCCAAGGGCATTTGACCAAAAGTGAACGCAATAACGCGACTGGAGTTCGAACTCACACACGATTCTGCTGTCCATCGCTTTAACCATTACACCACGAGGACACCCACTATACTTTTTGTTAAGTCTATAAGGTTGATCTAAATTTAAAGAATTACACTCACATATAGCTTAATGAAATTCATATCTCTGAGATTATCTTAAAGCTGTAATTAGCATTTAAAAAAAAAAAGAAAGAAAAGTAGAATGTAAATTGGTTGATTAAAAATCAAATTTTAAAGAAAAAGAAAAAAAAAAAAAATCAAAAAGAAATATTTTAGAATTAGAATAAATTTTTTTTTTCCAATAGATTATACAATAAAACAAATAAGATTAAAAAAGTGAAGTTGTGTTTTTTTTAAAGTTTGTAGTACTTACCTAAATGGAAAGAGCATACAATATCGAATAAGTAATCCAACAAAATAGAGAATAGTTAACCGCACACTGTAAAGAAATTAAAAAAATAAATAAAGAATAAATATTTCTTTGTTTTAAAAAGCTAATCTAATCTGGCTGGGAATTAATAGTTCAGTATTGTCAGAACCAGATATTAGCCACAACTGCTATTTTTAAAAATGTAAAAATCAATAAAAATGCAATCATCTTATTTTTTTTTCATTTAATCTTGAGCAGTTTTTTCATATAAAAAAAGATTTCCATGTGGAGAAGAAATTCTTTCAAGTGACTATTAAACACCAAACTAACAATCCTACATAAGTGAACATTTTAAACGGATGAAAGAACAAACAAGAGAGAAAAAAAAAATGGAAATGATTTTTCTTTTTAATTGAGCAGATAATTTTTTTGTTCTCAATAAGTACTTAACTTTAGAAAAATAAGTATTTTGACATGTTATCTACAAGAAACAAAATAAAACACACACAACCCATAAAACTAGTAGATGTACAAGGCAATGCTCAGAGAGAAAAAAAAATGTTTGTTTAATGGCATATCAAACTTGGGTTATTTTAATCCCAAAGCCATTCTTGTAGAAGAACACTAGTGATTCTATTAAACCCATAGCTAAGAGGGAATAAAGGGTTCATGCCTATTCCAAAGGTATTAGTCCAAAAGTGAATATAATAGCATAACTAGATTTTCAACCTTGTTTACTTTGAAGCCGCAGTCCAGAACCTTAGCCATTACACCAAGTGGCTTGATGAAATCAACCCGACATATAACATGGCAAGAACCACTTGCTTATATATATATATATATATATATATATATATATATATATGAAATGCAATTTCCTTGTCAAAAGAATTTTCTGGAAAAAACAGATCAAAATTGGCGCAAAGAAATCCAACTAACGCCCATGCAAATGTTTAAAAAATAAACAATTAAAATTGGTTTTTAGGACCAATAGGCGGTCTCTAAAATACGCGCCCAAAGAATTTTCAAAAGTCACCGTATGCACGCGGGATCCACCTAAATGTTATAAAAACACAATATTCCAGACAATTCAGATCAGTTACTCACGCCAACCTGGAGTGATACGTACTAACTGTATCTCAGCGGCACCGTGCTCATTGGATCTTCAAACAACGGTGTCATGTTACAACTTCAAGTTGGATAAAGATCTTATCCACGCTGGACTCAGAACAGGTCTCTACAATCGTGACTTGATACACAAATTGCTGAATAACCTTCTACATTTCAGCTCCCAACAAAAATATATTTCTTTATTTTTGTAGCACTATTGTTAATATTGCCTTTTCATTCATTAACATTAGTACCTTATATATAGATACACACATGTAAGTAAATTATGGAAATAAATCTGACAGTATGAAGTTCTTTTCCTCTTTTTCTTTCTACCTTTCCAAAATTTCTTACATTGTTTTTATCATCTTTCAATCTGTAATATAATGGCCGAGGGATTTCGTTTCATGCCTTTGGGTTTAGTTAGGCTGAGAACCTTTCGGCTCAGTGCATGGGTTACTTAGGTGCAACATTAACACAGGTGTTCGCGCGCACGGAGCGGACATGTCACTCAGAGATGTCACAATAGCTAGAAATGGGAAACGGGGTTACAGAGTGCGAATGACGTCACGCACCAGAAGCGCACAGAGAATTTTGGGAATTTGAAGAAAGTTAGGAGAGTTGAGACTAGACACCGAATGAGACGGTCGACTTTCGCTTGCTCGCAGACACCTTGGGCAGGTGTCGCACGAGATGGGGGGGGGGGCGCAGATGAAAAGGCCAGAATAGAAAGATTGTGCCTCTCTCTCTACTTATGTCGAAAAACCTTTAAACTCAAAGGTAATAAAAAGTTTTGTACTTGAACTGTGAAGTTGTGTTTTTCGTGTTTCGAGATTCCTATATTCTATATATATATATATATATATATATTATATATATATATATATATATATATATATATATATATATGAACATTATATGACCATTTCACACATGGCCGTATCTGGCTATGGTTTGGTTTCTTTGTTTAATGGCATATCAACCTTTGTAGGTTATTTAATGCCAAAGCCATTCTCCTAGAAGAACAGTAGTGGTAATATTTAACCCATAGCTGGGAGGATAAGGGGGTTCATACCTTTCCCAAGGGTATTTGCCCGAAAGTGAACGTAATAGCGCGACTGGAGTACGAACTTGCATACTACGATTCCGTAGTCCATCGCTTTAACCATTACACCACGAGGACACCCCCATCTGGCTATGGTACAAATCTGTTGCATTTAAGAAATTTGATACATTTTAAACATCATTGCCAGTGCCAATCACGTGATAGTTTTCAAAAAAGAACACTGACTGAATGAGTATGAGTCTTTATATATTCTTTGTCTTCTGCCATTATTTTGATAAAAACATCCATTGTTGTTCAAGCAACAATTTTTCTCCAAGTCCCGATGAAGGTTTAATAAAACTGAAATGTTTTAACATTAATTTTACCATTATAAATAACTTCATCACATTTGGAACACTTTGTTTTTCTATTATCCTCATATATATAAGTAAAGTTGGCAACTAGTCAAGAGCAACCCAAAGGCTTCCTTTTCAATAGCTACTACACTGAGGTGTAGGGGAGGGCACTACTCAATTACCTGGATTGTTCCACTTTACTCTTCATCCATACCTTATAATGCTGAGTGTTAAGCAAGGTGGCATCATTTATTGAGATTTGATATGACCATTGGTGAACACTATGCATTAGGCCAATGGCCCGGTATATATATATATATATATATATATATATATATATATATATATATTAAATGGATTAAAGATAAAATAGGCATATATATATATATATATATATATATATATATATATGCCTATTTTTTCTTTAATCCATTTAATTCTTCATACAAATTGTTTGTCTTCTAGATGAATGAACCGTATTTATAACCCCACATATCCTCCACTAAAAATTAACCCCAATAATCTTAGGAAAGAAGTACAATTGAAGTCCCATTCTGCGACCATCAGGGCAATATATACATACATGATGGCATTGTGATGGGGTCTGCCTTGGACCTACTTTCAGTAATTTTTATATAGCTCGTCTAGAAAACAAAGTTTTCAACTAAAAAAAATAATTTCTGTTATGTCAGTGATACACTCCACCTTATCAATAACACGAATGAACTACACAATCAACACCTGGCCCAAAATAGTCAATACCAATAATAAGCTTCTATTTCTTGATGTCTTTATTAACACAAACAACAGCACTGTTACCACCTTTCCAAACAAAAAACCTACTATTTCCTGCACTCTCAATTATAAAATAGCAATAATTAAAAATCTAAAATATGCCAAACTAATCTTTTCCACCAAAATCTACTCTGAACTTAAAAACATTAAACAAACCCTTATAAACAAGGACTTCTCAAACCATGCTGTTGATGGTTTGGTTTGTTGTTGGGTTTTATGGCATAACAACCTTTGTAGGGTATTTAACACCAAATCCATTTTTATGTAAATAATTAGTTCTATTTAAAACAATTCAGTTTAGCATGGGTACACAGTTTACAGTTTAATTGTCAAAAACATTTCTATTTCAAAATATTCCAGCAGTTATATATAACAATTCAGTTTAGTGTAAGTACAGTTTCAATGACAAAAACAGTTCAATTTCAAACAATTTAGTTTAGCATAAGCACGCAGTTTAAATGTAAGTACAGTTTAATTGTAAAAAACATTTCTATTTCGAGCTATTCAGTTTAGTCAAGCAATTCTAATTCAGCTAATTCAGTTTAGTATAAGTATAGATTTTGTTAACATATGTCAGAACAGATCTATGTTAAATAATTCAGTTTAGTGTAAATACAGTCTCAATGTCAAAAAACAGTTCTATTTGAAATAATTTAGCATAAGCACGCAGTTCAAAGGTAAGCACAGTTCAATTGTCAAAAAACATTTATTTCAAGCTATTCAGTTTAATCAAACAATTCAGTTTAGCATAAGTATGCAGTTAGTTCTATTTAACCCATAAATAGGGCCCTATCAAGTGCTACCACGCCAGGCCAGAGTGAACCTGGGAGCAATTGCAATGAAGGAGTGCTCTGTTTTCCCCAAGGCCCCAGCATTACTGGGACCTCACCATCAGATTGTTTAGTGTCATATCCAGGACACTCGCTGGTGGGGGGGTACACCTCTGCAGAGGTGCAGTCAGTGTATTCTACAGCCCCAGCCAACTGGGCAAAGGCTGTTGATGAACAACTAAAATACACCATTAAAAAAATATAAATTCTAATTGTAATAGGCATAATACTTCATCAAACACTATAAACTTGATTAAATAGCATTAAAAAAAAACAAAACAAAAAAAAAAAAAAAAACAAAAAAAAAAAAACAAAAAAAACAAAAAAAAACAAAGTTTCCCTGACAGACAAACAAAATAAAATTCATCATATTATCCCAAATACAATACAACTAACCTCGTGATCTATAATAACCTCTCTCAACTTGATACATTACATTGGTTGTACTGAGGTACCAGTTTAACTATCCACGAGGAGAATGCGTCTCCAATGAAGTAATCACCTATATAGACTCTTCCCACTTGCTCTTCTTCCTACTCTTTATATAATTGTTTATGACTCATCATAGTGTTTGACATTTCATTATTTGTCTCCCAAAGATGGCTCCAGTTGGGGTTGAAAGCATTCAGGGAAAAATGCAACACTATCTCGAATTCATCCCATCTAGAAGTCAAATCCCTCACCCAAAGACTTGAATAGATCAAAGATGAAATAGGCAGAAACTAAGTGTGCCCTACTCACACAAATACACTATTACAAAAATTACAGTTTGATAAAAACTAAATGGCAGTCAATGATGAAAGTGCTCAATGCAGTAGTAATTTACGAAGATCTTTACTTCGATTTAGCACAAGGCCAAATGAATGGGGCACCCAATGAGACTCGAACTCACTCGTGTAGGTTTGCTAGTCTAACTTGCTAACCATTACACCACCAGAGGTGCCCTTCAATGATGAAAGTGCTCAATACACAACAATTGTACCAATGTTCCTCAAGTGGAGACCAAATATTTTTAGAATAATCAAGTGCAAGATTAATATCACTAACAACTGAATTTCATGTTATCGACATTATATGTTATATATACACACGTACATACACGAGCACATACTTGTCTACTCAACTTCAAGACTAAATAAATAATATCATGGAGCTAAACATAATTTTGGATATAGATGATTTCAAATGAAATCCTATTTGTTCTGTCATCAATACATTAATATTAGTGAATTGCCTTTTTCTCATTTAAGGGAGTCCCTATGATGTAGTGGCTAAAATGCAGGACTGTGGCCTAAAACATTCACTTTAGGACTAATGCCCTTAGGAAAAGTATGAACCCATTACCCCCAAGCTATTGGTTAAATAGTATCACTGCTGTTCGTCTACAAGGATGGCTGTGGTATTAAATACCCCACAATGGTTGATATGCCATTAAACAAAGAATCTAAAACCTTCCCCCCCCTATGAAATTGCAGTGTTTTATTTCCACATCAACAGAAGAGTCTACCATAAAGTAGATTCTTATGAAGAAGTGGAAAAGTGTTGTTTTATATTCATTATATTTTATTACATTAAAACTTAAATATGTAGTGCCTTCAATAAGTTTCCAGACTTTTTGTATAGGCAATTAAAATTGTCGTAGACTCTTGAAAATTCTGTATGTTATTGCTATACATCTTATGAGATGACTGGCTAATTTTTATGATTTCAGGTTCAAATGAACAGCTATTGCAGGAATTCGAATACACCCTACTAAAGCCTAATTGTCACAACTGGTGAATTTCAAAAATGCAATCTGGACGTGAGGACACTTTAGAAGAATGATATGCAATAAAATTCTGTTTTAGACTTGGAAAAAATGCCATAGAAACGTATGGAATGCTTCAGACTGCTTTTCAACCATCTTGCATGAATCGAGCATCAGTTTTTAAATGGCATAAGAGATTCAAGGAAGGCAGGGAGTCTGGAAGGGATGATGAGAGGTGTGGGAGGAGTAAGGAAGTCAATAGACCAGAATTGATTGGCAAAAGGGTTAGGTTTAGGGTTACTATGTTGAGGTTTTAAGGGAGTTCAGGAAGAGATTCTGTTGGAAAAGGCGAACACTCTTCAAATCGGGTCAGTAGCATTTCCACCAGGACAATGCACCAGTCCACAACTCCATCTTTGTCACAGACTTTTTGACCAAGATGAGCATCAAGACAGTTCCTCACCGTCCCTATAGTCCAGACCTTGCTCCCTGTGACTTTTACTTATTCCCTAAGCTCAGAGGCTGTCGTTATGAGACAATTGAGGAGATGAAAGAGGCTGTGATGAAGGTCATTGACACGCTCACATAAGAGGACTTCCATGGGGCCTTCCAAAAGTTGTTGGAAGGGGACTAGAGTTTCATGTATGTACTATCAATAAAAGTGCCCATATGAAAAAAAGTCTGGAAACTTATTTAATGATCCTCATACTTGCAAAAATATGTCTCCCAAGTGCAAGTTAATATTAATCTTTGGATCAAATTCTGTCAATGTTAAAGTTGTATATTCAAGTTTTGCAACCTTATCTTACTTTTTTATCTTTATCACTTGGTTAAAGAAAAGCTGTTTTATATATATATATATATATATATATATATATATATATATTCATAGAAGTTATAAAACAGTTTTTCTTTCACCAAGCTTTAAAAATGTTTAAGGCTCACAAACACAGTGAAACAAACATTTCACAACAAAACTGTATTTACTCTGCAGAACAAACATATTTACACAGACATCCCAGTTAATCCTGTTTATTCTTGTTAGTAATATTTTACTGCTTTTTGAATATCCATCTAAACCCATTATGTGACAGTAAAGGAAAATTGATATCAAATATATAACAGTGGGGTCGAGTGAACAAAATTGACATTTTTTTTGTTAGCTTACATTTGCTTTCCACCATGATTATATGGATTAATTTTAATGGCATGAAAACTAATCTTGGGATATTTTATGCCTAGAGGTTAGGAAATTGCATTCATAGTATGTTTATATTCACATTTTCTTCTGTAGTTTTTGTAGCATAAGTATACAATATCAACTATTTGACACATAGATGGGATCCTGACAGGTTATACAACATTGTTCAGAGTGTACCTGGGAGTAATGGCCACAAAGGAGTAATCCACAATCTCGCCATCAGATGCAGTTTAGTGTATGTATTTACCATCCCTTCTGCACAAACCAGATACAATACAAGGTCTGTTTTTTTAAGCAGGTTTGAATTCAGGATTCCTTTTAAACTGGTTGCCATACCAAGGATAAAGAGCCCAGTCTATCCCTTATATTCTACCCGTAGCTAAAAAGGAGAATAGTTGGATGCATACCTTTCCTAAGAGTATTATGATTTGAACTCAGGTTGCCGTGTCCATTTCCTACTACGATATCCATTATATCATGAGTACTCCCTATGCAGTTTAATGTAATCCCCAGGACACTTTCTTTAGCGGGGGTGGAGGAGAGAGGGTCTTATCAAAACAATTTTAACACCACTTTGAATAATGCCTCATGCTATAATAAAAACAAGAGCTTTTCATTAGTCTGTAGTGAAAATAAGTTGTATGACTGAAATTGGATTTTATATTACAAATAGGTAAAGAAGAATACTCACCTAATGAAATGGTATCCATCATTATTTCGAGTTAAGAGATTCCAAGACTGAAGTTCTGAAACAGAAATGATGCTACGTGTCATACAAATATATTTGGTAAATATTTTTTAAATGATGACTTGCAACGGGTAAAAAAAAACCAAAAAAAAACAACAAAAACAACTTTAATTTCTGAGATATTTAATTATTATGCCTCTTTGGTTTGGTTTGGTTTTCTGGCATATCAACCATAGTAGGTTATTTAATGTCAACTCTTTATATATCAAATATATGTCAAATATCAAATATATATCAAATGTCAAATATCAAATAAATATCAAATATATATAAAATGTCAAATATATATCAAATGTCAAATATCAAATATATATCAAATGTCAACTCTTTATATATCAAATATACATGATTTGGTTTGGTTGGGGTTTTATGGCATATCAACCATTGTAGGTTATTTAATGCCAAATCCACTTTTATAAATATAAACACTTCTATTTCATATAATTCAGTTTAGCATAAGTACACAATTTAGTTCTATTTGACCCATAGATAGGACCCTATCAGGTGCTACAACTCCGGACCTGGGTGGACTTGGGAGCGATGGTAATAAAGGGGTACTCTGCATTCCCCAAAGCTTCAGCATTACTGGAGCCTCACCATCAGATTGTTTAGAGTCATATCAAGGACATTCATGGGGGGGGGAGTCTTACACTTCTGCAGAGATGTATTCTGCAGCCCCAGTCAACTAGGCCTTATGCCTCTTTGGGCATTTTTTTTTTTTTTCAAAAAACTTCCAAGGTCAACCATGAAAAAAATTAAAATAATTGGTTTTCAATTTGATCAAAATATATTAACTTATTAGACAAAGATCCCCTTCATAAATAAACTAAATCCTTACAGATTTTTTATTCATTTCTTCCTTTCTCAATGAGATTATTATTAGCTGAAAAGTTTTACCAGAGGAAATTCCATGAAATACGAGCATAATAACTAGATAAATTAAAACTATAATTAACAGACATAACTTATCTATTTTTTTTTCAGTATTATTTTATAAATAAATATACTAAACAAAAATAAATCATATATAACAGGGGGGGGGGTTGAATGGAAAAATTCAAGATTCAGTTTCATAAGTTATTTAGTGGTTTAATGGCATATCAACCTTTGTGGGTTATTTGATCCAACTCAAACATGATTTGTAAGCAAATAGTTTGTAGGTAACTATATTTCTAAATGAGTTACAGATTATTTGTTTTGCCCTCAGTTAAATGGTTTCAAGTATAAGTAAAGTTGGTGACTGTAGTAGAGGGCAACCTGAAGGTTCCCTTTTTTATAGCTACTACACCGAGGTGTAGGGGAAGGCGCTACTCCTTTCCCTGGAGTGCTCCACTTTACCCTTGATACGTACCTTATAACACTGAGTGTTAAGCAAGGCTTTGAAGGTATAATTGCCGAAACATTATGGCTATAACCACAAAGATAGGGACCATGATTGTGTATGTATCTTTATAAAGCTGTTGTAAATGTCTTTAGTATTAATAAAACTGTCACCAAAACAACTGCTGCCTTAGCAGTTTTTAAGTGGGCTTCCCTTGACAAGTTTTTATGTTTTCCTCCCACTCCTCATCTTTTTTTTAAAGTATCAAGTACTATTTATAAAGTCTTTGGTATGACTCAACCTGAGACTGAACTCAGGTCTCCCGGACCATTGATGAAGACTCTACCCACTAGGCCAATGAGCCAGTGCATTTCAAGTATAGTAAATGATTAAATAGTTCTATTTGATATAAAGATGGGTTGGTTGGTTGTTTGGGTTTCATGGCATATCAACCTTTGTATGTTATTTAATGCCAAATCTATTTTCATAAAAATAATCAGTTTTTTCAAACAATTCAATTTAGTACAAGTACAGTTTTTGTCCACACAGTTAAATGTCAAAGCAGTTCTATTTCAAACAATTCGTTTTAGTATAAGTACGCAGTTTAGTTCTATTTGACCCATAGGTAGAGCCCTATCAGGTGCCACCACTCCTGGCCAGAATGGACCTGGGAGCGATAGCAATGAAGGGGTGCTCTGCATTCCCCAAAGCTCCAGAATCACCAGAACCTATCAGATTGTTTAGTATTATATCCAGGACACGCGGAGAAGGGAGGGAATCTTACCCCACTGCAGAGGTGCAGTTGGTGTATTCTATAGCCCCAGCCAACTAGGCAATCCAAAGATGAGACCTTAACATTCCTCAAGATGGTTTAGTTTCATGCCTTGGACCCTTGCTGGGGGTAGGGGTCTTGCCCCTCTGCAGAGGTGCAGTCAGTATATTCTGCCACCCCAATCAATAGGACATCAGTTTTGTGAAGTAGCTCACTCAGAGGTAAATATTTTTATCTTATTTTTGAAAAATAAATCTTAAAGTTCAATCTAAAATAAGTCTAATGTTTCTAGTACATGAAGTCACCTTTGATAACACTTTTGAAACCAAGAATTATATTTAGAAAAAAAAAAAAAAAAAAAAAAAAAAAAAAAAAAATCAATGAAAGTTATTCCTTTCCAAGCATTGTAACATCAAATACAGGGTGCAGCAGAAATACCTCCCACATTTTAGACTGTCACCTGTGTAGTGCAAGTGAACTTAGGCAAGTGGTAATGGTAGCTCCATCTGGCTAATATCTTACCATTGTTACCATCCCATCTACAGGGTGCAACAGAAATACCTCTCACATTTTAGACTGTCACCTGTGTAGTGCAAAAGAACTATGCTATTACATCTGACTCCCCACTCCCAAAATTATAGCTTGGACTAGTGCACACAGAGCTTTCGCAATTGAACTTTTTTTTTTCTTTTTAAAGACTGGTAAAGGATGCTGTTCTAGATAGAATCAACTCATAGCAGCAATTTTCTCTCTGAAACACCACCATTCTAACAAAATATGAAAATCTCCCAGCATAGCATTTACAGGTTTACTAGTCAAAAAAAAAAAAAAAAAAAAAAAAAAATTTTAAGTCAACAGCAAATACACAGTATTCACTAGTCCAAGGTGTGAATGAGGGGGAGGGACATTACTAAATTGACCTACCATTGCCACTTGCCTAAGTTCACTTGCACAACAGGTGACAGTTTAAAATCTGAGAAGAGGTATGTCTGCCACACCCTGTAGAACTAACTGACACACATTCATACAAACCCATCAATCAGAGAACCACCAGTACAAAATAAGCAGGCTTGGCAATAATAAAATAACTAAATGGTCCTTGATCAATCAAATACAAATTAGTTGATATCTCAAACTTTTAAAAATTTCACTTGGATATATTAGATGGCCTCAGTCTCATTTACGGTATCACAATTGTATTTTATATATAAAGCAGTAATTTGTTTTAAATAAACAAATATTTTAGCAAAGGTAAAAATGCAATCTATAAAAACTAATAGTTCAATAAATTTCTCTCACTGTTTTGACAATACAGTTATGTCTCAGAAATCCACCCACCATGGGATTCAAAAAAAGGAAAATAACTGAAGTTTTGGAGGAGGGTGGGAGGATATATAGAACAGGACTTACCTTCAGCAGTAAACCGACTTGTGACTTCATCTTCAATGATTGCCTAACAAAACAAAAAAAAGTGATTAGATATAAAAAAAAAAATTTTTTTTTAAATTTTTAAAAAAATTATTTACCAAGTTATTTTTCATGATCTAGAAACTAAATCAAAATAGCACAAATTATGGATACCCAGTGAGAACTTAACTCAATAGTAATAGTTAAGATGGAGCTGTTTTGTATGGAGTTGTTACTTTGCCATATTCAAAATTATATAATGAAAATAGTTCTTCTTGGAAGCAAGTTTATACTTCATTATTGGATATTTAACATAGAGAGAAAATGAATGATTGACTTTAATATGTCAACGGGTCATGGGTTATTCTATGCCGAGAAGTTAGAGAATTGTGTTCATTATACATTTATCAAGATTTTTTTTTGCAAAGATATATCAAGATTTCTATTTAATAACACAGTTATATGGTTTCAAGTAACTAATATTAATAATCCTTAGTAAAAATTTAAAAAAACTATAGCTTCAAGTAACTATTTTTAATACAAATAATCAAGTTAAATGGCAATTTGACTCATTTATGTCAAATCCTGTTTGTACATATATTGAATATGATTTATATATATTTTGGCAGCATTTCTTCATTGATACATATTTGATTGAATATAATAGACTTTTTTGAATCCTTTAGAATTGCTGTATTGATCTTATGATATTCGGCTGGAATTGGTTGATAAACCTTCCGTAATTAGTTATTTCCCCCCAAGTACTTTCTGCCCAACTTTGGGCCATCATCAAGGGAGGATATATTACAAAAGTGATGTAACTTTTGTATGTACATTACTACTTACAAGAAGAGTGTCTGTACTGTTGTACTTTTCGAATCTGTTCTATAAATAACATCAGTAGCTAAAGACATTTAAGTACATTAGCACTGGTTTTAAAATCAATTCTGTTAAGTTTGGGTTGTATGTTCCTAATATGTAGCGCCTTGAGAATCTGTAGTAAACATTTTGTTGATAACATTTTTAAATCAGCCTGAGCTCACTTTTTGCACACAGTTAAATGGTTCCGAGTATTGCTATGTATACCTCACAATTCAATTAAATATCAATTATTTGTTTACACAGTTAAATGATCAACAGTTCTATTTCAAATAATTCAATTTAGCACAAGCCATTTGTTTGCACAAAGTTTAAATATCAAACAGTCGTATTTGACCTATAGATAGGACCCTATCAGGTGCTACCATTCCAGGTCAGAGTGGACCCGGTAGTGATGGCAATGAAGAGGTACTCTGCATTCCCCAAAGCACCAGCATTACTGGAGCCTCACCATCAAATTGTTTAATATCATAGCTAAGACACTTGTGAGGAGAGGGAGGTCCTTACTATTGGCGTATTCTACTGCCTGGGCAGAGTGGGCTAATAGTTCAGGTTAAAAGAGTAAGTAAAGTTAGCAACCTTAGTCAAGGGTGACCTGAAGGCTCCCTTTTCAATAGCTACACCACCAATGTGTAGGGGAGGGTGTTACTCCTTCCCTGGATTGCTCCACTTTACCCTTGATGCTTACCTTATAATGCCGAGTATTAAGCAAGGCGGCATCAAGTAACATTTTTTTTGAGTCATTGGCATGACTCGACCCAGGATTGAACCCCGATCTCCTGGACCATTGACAAACACTACTTATTAGGCCAATGGATCAGTCTAAGAGATTAAAAGAGAGGTCTCCATAATGTTGTGGTTAATGTGAACTGCATGATCATAGTAAGCATATCTGAACTCCAGTCACACTGTTAGATTCATTTTCAGACAAATACCCTCTTATCTTCCTCACCACCACCTCTGCCAGCTAAAAGGTACCACAACTGTTTTACAATGAAGGTTGATATGCCATTGAATAAAGAAATTAAAACAGATTAAAAGCACAGTAAGGATAAAAAAAAATTTGGTAAACATGCATAGCTTTACTCCATTTACCAAAACTTTTCTCATTGTCCAACGATGCCTGCATTAGAAAAATAAGGTCTAAAAAGGTGTTTGGCTTTCTTTATCATTCTTTTATTGTGGACTATAATTGAGTTGTTAAAAAAAAAAAAGGAGTCATCTTCATGAATATTGAAAAGATTTATATAAAAAATAAAAAAAAAATTAAAAAAAAAAAAAAAACATTGAGTGCAGACTGACCTCCACACCACACTTAGTGAAGTACATGACATCAGATAAATGAAATTCATGTTTCATGGATTCAGAAATGGCAGCAATATCAGGAATTTTGATGCCTTCAGTTGCAGAAATTGCAATTTCCCTTTCAATTACATGGGAACCTGTGGGGGAAGAAAAAAATGATGAAACAATTATATGGTTTCATGACATGACAACAAACATGATTGCTTTGCAGCAAACTATTTTTTTGTTTAATTTAGATTCTCAGTATTTAATCAAATATGGTTGAGAGAGAGAGAGAGAGAGAGAGAGAGAGAGAGAGAGAGAGAAAAGAGGTTGAATAGAGAAAGTGAGCAAGAAAAAAAAAAGCGGTTGAACACAGAGAGACTGTTTGACCAGTTCGACCTCTTCTAAAACAGAGAGAGAAAAAGGTGTCAAACAGACGGAGAGGGAGAGAGAGAGAGAAAAAGGTGTCAAACAGACGGAGAGGGAGAGAGAGAGAGAAAAAGGTGTCAGACAGACAGAGAGAGAGAGAGAGAGAAAAAGGTGTCAAACAGACGAAGAGAGAGAGAAAAAGGTGTCAAACAGAGAGAGAGAGAGAAAAAGGTGTCAAACAGAGAGAGAGAGAGAGAAAAAGGTGTCAAACAGAGAGAGAGAGAGAGAAAAAGGTGTCAAACAGAGAGAGAGAGAGAGAAAAAGGTGTCAAACAGAGAGAGAGAGAGAGAAAAAGGTGTCAAACAGAGAGAGAGAGAGAGAAAAAGGTGTCAAACAGAGAGAGAGAGAGAGAGAGAAAAAGGTGTCAAACAGAGAGAGAGAGAGAGAGAGAAAAAGGTGTCAAACAGAGAGAGAGAGAGAGAAAAAGGTGTCAAACAGAGAGAGAGAGAGAGAAAAAAAGGTGTCAAACAGAGAGAGAAAAAAAGGTGTCAAACAGAGAGAGAGAGAAAAAAAAGGTGTCAAACAGAGAGAGAGAGAAAAAAAGGTGTCAAACAGAGAGAGAGAGAGAAAAAGGTGTCAAACAGAGAGAGAGAGAGAGAGAGAGAAAAAGGTGTCAAACAGAGAGAGAGAGAGAGAGAGAGAGAAAGGTGTCAAACAGAGAGAGAGAGAGAAAAAGAAGTCAAACAGAGAGAGAGAGGAATAAAAAGAAGTCAAACAGAGAGAGAGAGGAATAAAAAGAAGTCAAACAGAGAGAGAGAGGAATAAAAAGAAGTCAAACAGAGAGAGAGAGGAATAAAAAGAAGTCAAACAGAGAGAGAGAGGAATAAAAAGAAGTCAAACAGAGAGAGAGAGGAATAAAAAGAAGTCAAACAGAGAGAGAGAGGAATAAAAAGAAGTCAAACAGAGAGAGAGAGGAATAAAAAGAAGTCAAACAGAGAGAGAGAGGAATAAAAAGAAGTCAAACAGAGAGAGAGAGGAATAAAAAGAAGTCAAACAGAGAGAGAGAGGAATAAAAAGAAGTCAAACAGAGAGAGAGGAATAAAAAGAAGTCAAACAGAGAGAGAGGAATAAAAAGAAGTCAAACAGAGAGAGAGAGGAATAAAAAGAAGTCAAACAGAGAGAGAGAGGAATAAAAAGAAGTCAAACAGAGAGAGAGAGGAATAAAAAGAAGTCAAACAGAGAGAGAGAGGAATAAAAAGAAGTCAAACAGAGAGAGAGAGGAATAAAAAGGTGTCAAACAGAGAGAGAGAGGAATAAAAAGGTGTCAAACAGAGAGAGAGAGGAATAAAAAGGTGTCAAACAGAGAGAGAGAGAGAGAGGAATAAAAAGGTGTCAAACAGAGAGAGAGAGAGAGAGGAATAAAAAGGTGTCAAACAGAGAGAGAGAGAGAGAGGAATAAAAAGAAGTCAAACAGAGAGAGAGAGAGAGAGGAATAAAAAGAAGTCAAACAGAGAGAGAGAGGAATAAAAAGAAGTCAAACAGAGAGAGAGAGAGAGGAATAAAAAGAAGTCAAACAGAGAGAGAGAGAGGAATAAAAAGAAGTCAAACAGAGAGAGAGAGGAATAAAAAGAAGTCAAACAGAGAGAGAGAGGAATAAAAAGAAGTCAAACAGAGAGTGAGAGAGGAATAAAAAGAAGTCAAACAGAGAGAGAGAGGAATAAAAAGAAGTCAAACAGAGAGAGAGAGAGGAATAAAAAGAAGTCAAACAGAGAGAGAGAGAGGAATAAAAAGAAGTCAAACAGAGAGAGAGAGAGGAATAAAAAGAAGTCAAACAGAGAGAGTGAGAGGAATAAAAATAAGTCAAACAGAGAGAGTGAGAGGAATAAAAATAAGTCAAACAGAGAGAGAGAGAGGAATAAAAAGAAGTCAAACAGAGAGAGAGGAATAAAAAGAAGTCAAACAGAGAGAGAGGAATAAAAAGAAGTCAAACAGAGAGAGAGAGAGGAATAAAAAGAAGTCAAACAGAGAGAGAGAGAGGAATAAAAAGAAGTCAAACAGAGAGAGAGAGAGGAATAAAAAGAAGTCAAACAGAGAGAGAGAGAGGAATAAAAAGAAGTCAAACAGAGAGAGAGAGAGAGGAATAAAAAGAAGTCAAACAGAGAGAGAGAGAGGAATAAAAAGAAGTCAAACAGAGAGAGAGAGAGGAATAAAAAGAAGTCAAACAGAGAGAGAGAGAGGAATAAAAAGAAGTCAAACAGAGAGAGAGAGAGGAATAAAAAGAAGTCAAACAGAGAGAGAGGAATAAAAAGAAGTCAAACAGAGAGAGAGGAATAAAAAGAAGTCAAACAGAGAGAGAGGAATAAAAAGAAGTCAAACAGAGAGAGAGGAATAAAAAGAAGTCAAACAGAGAGAGAGGAATAAAAAGAAGTCAAACAGAGAGAGAGAGGAATAAAAAGAAGTCAAACAGAGAGAGAGAGAGGAATAAAAAGAAGTCAAACAGAGAGAGAGAGGAATAAAAAGAAGTCAAACAGAGAGAGAGGAATAAAAAGAAGTCAAACAGAGAGAGAGAGAGGAATAAAAAGAAGTCAAACAGAGAGAGAGAGAGGAATAAAAAGAAGTCAAACAGAGAGAGAGAGGAATAAAAAGAAGTCAAACAGAGAGAGAGAGGAATAAAAAGAAGTCAAACAGAGAGAGGGGAATTAAAAAAGAGGTCAAACAGAGAGAGGAATAAAAAAAAGAGGTCAAACAGAGAGGAATAAAAAAAAAAGAGGTCAAACAGAGAGAGAGGAATAAAAAAAAGAGGTCAAACAGAGAGAGGAATAAAAAAAAGAGGTCAAACAGAGAGAGGAATAAAAAAAAGGTCAAACAGAGAGAGGAATAAAAAAAGAGGTCAAACAGAGTGAGGAATAAAAAAGAGGTCAAACAGAGAGAGAGGAATAAAAAGAGGTCAAACAGAGAGAGGAAAAACACATCAAACAGAGAGGGACAAAAGACGTCAAACAGAGAGAGAGAGAGAGAGAGAGAAAGAGCAAGATAAAAAAAGAGTTTGAACAAAGAAAGAAAGAAAGAAAAAAAAAAAAAAAAAAAAAAAAAAAAAAGAGTTTGAGAGAAAGTTTGATTTTTGTTCAGTGGCATATCAACCGCTGTGCGTCATTTAATGCCAAGAAAGGTTAGGTTAGTTTTGTCTTCTATGTGGGTTTTAGGGTATGGGTTTTTTGATAGTTCTTGATTCTGTTTGGCCAGATATTGGTGAAAAGTTTGATTTGGTCAGGTTTCAGTGAAAAAGGTGAGGTTTTTTTGGAAGACTCAAGATGTTCTCAAGTTTAGTTTGGTTGGTTTTATGGCACAAGAAACCCTGCAGTCCACTCAATGCCAAACTTTGTTTATACACGTATTAAACCTAAAATTTACAAATGAATACTTAGTAGATAATATTCCAAATGAGCCAGAGCCCACCTGCCTGCACACAAACAAATGGCTCCAAGCATTGCTGCTACACATCAACAACTCAACCTAACATCAACAATCCACTGCACACAGTTAAATAGTTATACACACTTGTAAGTGAACACATATGATTTATAAACATTCTGCTAGTAAATTTTTCTTCACGGCCAAATGTCTAAGTATTGCCATTCAATACAAATCATCCCAATTATGTTTCCACAGTCAAACAGTCTTGAATACTGCTATGCACCAGCAACAATTCAACATCAGTCATTTGTTTGCACACATCTAAATAAAAATACAGGATACGCGAGAGATTAGTTTGTCAGTAATTTCATTTTTACTTTTAAAGTGGATGGTTTCTAAGTAACATTTAAAAAAGGGATTGAGTTCATTTGTTTACACACAGTTAAATGGTTTCAAATCTTGTGATTATTTATTATACCTTCCAGATCAAGGTTGGCAACTATGCAGTCTGTGTCGCTGTCCATGCTTTCTATACTATATGATCTTTGTGGGGATTTTGATGTTCACTGAGCATTGGACTGTTTATCTATTCCCATAGGTGACTTGGTTCTTGATGGTGAAGGGACTGCATCAAATTTGACTAGGGGCAGTTTAAATGTGCCTCATGGTCTTTCACTGATCACTTCTGTGTTCATATGTACTCTTCCAGCCTGGCCAATAGAGGCCTGTGGTTTTTGTTTAAGTTGCCCTGGCTTTTTGATTGTGGACGTTGAGTCCATTTCAATTTTAAATTTGTTTTTTAGTTTCTATAGAGGGGTTTGGAGTTGGTTTTTGATTTTTTTCCTTTGATCTTCAAGTTGATCTATGTCTACTTTTTGTAGCTTGCGTTTCATTTTTTTAGTAGGATTTGTTGTTTCATTTTCTGTTAGGTTGTCTTTGGTATTTATTTTTTTATCAAGTCTCTTTTGGAGTTTTACGGTGTCTGTTTTGATGTGGATTGTTGCTTCATCAGAATCTTCTATGGTTGTTTCAACAGGATCTATGTCCATTGGGCTGAATCTGTTGGATAATGGGCTTGGTTCATTTATTAGTGCTTTTTTGTTTAGTTTGGATTTTTTCTTTTAGGTTTTTTTTCTGATTTTGGCTGTGTCAAACATTCGTCTGGAACTATTAAAATGTGTTCCTTGATTGTCTCTTTTGTGATAGTTTTCAGTATTTCTATTAGATTTTTTTAATTCATTAATCAGTTTGTTCAGTTCTTCCTGTTTTGGTTTCGTATCTTCCTTTTCCTCGTTTCCTTTTTTTTGTTATATATGCATAACTGGGTTGTTCTTGTGTTTGTTCTACTATTTTTCTGGCCTCGGAGAGTGAGATGTTTCTTGTGTATTTTATTTCTGTAATTCTCTTTTCCACATTTAACATTCCGTGAATACGCAGGGTGTTCTGTGCAGTTGATGCAGTTAAAGGGATTTTTACATTCTAATTCAGTGTGATTTGATTTTGCACATATTGGTGGTCTAGTGCATTACACTTTAGGATGTCCATATTCTTAGCATTTTTGGTATTTTAGAGGGTTTGGTATGTAAGTTTCTATTTTTGTATTTATGTAACCTATTCTAATGCTGGTTAGAGTTGTGGGTTTTTAAATGTTAGTGTGTATGTGTTCGTGTCTGGTTCTTGTTTCTTTACATATAGAGTTTCTCCTCACATCTGTTACACCTTGTAGTTTAAGATGTAGTCTTATTTCTTCAAGGGAACACGATGCGAGGTCTGGGGATTTTATAACTCCTTTCGAGAAGTTTAGGGTTGGGTGAGAGTATGTTTTTAGGTTTTCCAAATTGTTACCATTTTAGTATTTTTTCTGATTGTTTTTGATTTGTTGTTTGTATAATAATAGTGTTGTTCATAGCTTTTTTGATATTGATTGGTTTACAAAACCCATTTGCCTAGTAACATCAGGGCTACATAGTCAATATACTCATGCTGGTGGTAGACAATTTAATTTCGTCTCTGGGTTAAGATAATTACTCACCCAGGGATAGAAAGGAGTATATGTCTTTCCTCAGCATGATTGACCCTACAGCCGTTACCCTCTAATACAGATTTTTAGAAAAATCAGAAAGAGGGCTGACATGACCAGCTGATTGATCGAATTGGGCCTCTCCAAAGTGGAGGGTTGCAAGTCACGTGACCTCTTTTGTTGCCAGATCAAGAACTGCTCAGCCACCAGTATCCCGTCCTTAAGCATTATGGGTTGCCACCCATGGCCAACGGGTAGCCTCATGAAGGGGGGGTACTCCTCTGCAGAGGTGCAGTCAGTGTATTCTACAGCCCCAGCCGACTGGGCGATTGAAAGAAAGAGAGAAAAAAATGGTTGAACAGAGAGAGAAGAGACTGAATATGGTTTTATGGGAGATCAATAACTATATGGTGGTCATAGAATGCCAAACCATTACAAATTCATAAGTGGAACTTGGTTTCAAATTTTTACACTTATGCAGTTTGATTATTGGTATTCAAAAAGAGGATGTATGTGGTATATTTACTTCAGGACAATGTAGGTACTGTGCAACAACAGATAGTTAAAAAAAAACAAAAACAAAAAAAACAAAAAAAACATCCCGAGTGTAATAATTGTTCTTCCTCATCTGTATCCTTTGACAAAAAATAATTCTAGACTCCACACCATTTCAACAAAAAGAGAGTTGGAGTAATATATAGCCTTTGCAAAAATGGTTACAAGAGAGGAGGTAATTTTTGTCATTTGCAAGCATGGATGGACCCTCATGTCATTGTATCACATATTACATATGTGGGGGGGGATGAAGCACACTTTCTAAGAGGGGGAAAAAAAAAAAAAAAAAAAAAAAAAAAAAAAGAAAAAAAAAATCAGATTTACCTTTTTCATCATTTGATTTGAGGCATTCATCTTCGTCTTCAGAATCTTCATCTGGATGTTGTTTCTTTTCATGAAGTTCAATTTTAGTTTTGCCAAACTGAAATGAAAACAAAGAAAACATTAATTAGAGAAAAAATGCTAAAAGAAAAAGAAAAACAAAACAATTTTATTGGAATCTCAACAGACCTTATTCTAGGGGAAAACAATTTTGATAGAATCTCAACAGAACTAATTTTTTGAAAAAAAGACAAAATTGGACTCAACTGACCTAAGTCTTATAAGAAAAAAAAAAGCATTTGGTCTGTGAACAGCTGGCAAACCCAAATAGGCTTTTATTAATCTAAATATCTAATAAGAAATTTCCCATGATATATGTAACACTTATTGGAAAAGCAGTATATGATAATATTGATGTTTCTATTTAGGAAAGTGTTAGGCTTTATCATAGCTAATTTTTTTAACATTTACTCATAGCTCGAGGAAGAATTGCTGGATTCATACCTTTCCCCAAGGGTATTAGTGCTATGGGAAATGCAAAGAGACTCAGCCAGGATTTGAACTGTTTGCTGTATCCATTTCCTACAATGGTAACCATTACAGCACAAGCACCTCATAAGACTCACCTGAAAAGTTCTTAGGCTGACCGAAATACTCTCATGGAACATGACTAAGTAAGCTTTATTTTTCAATATAATGCCTCCTTGTAGTCCACGTATTTCTTTCCGCCAAAAACATCATGTATTCGTACTGGGTATTATGGTAGTCGTGTCATGATGCTGGCTATTTAACACATGGCCTCAGGAGGCTTTCTCCACAGGCTTTAACTGCTTTTGCAGGATTGAGTTAATTTGCTTGGTGTCCAAGGCGCCCCAATAGAGGAATGCCAACAGAGCCAAGAACTATTGCACCTGCCATGTAAGAGTCTTGATTCATACATAGCTCTCCATATGATCCAAATGATCTTTTGTCAAATCCTACCAAGTGGGAAGTTGAATAACCAGCCTGTTCTTGTACTCTACACTTTAAATATAATATGTTAAAAGACAATAGTAAAAGTTGTTGGCGATCGTATTTGAGGGCGATTAGGAGGCTCCCTTTTCATTAGCTACTACACCGAGGTGTAGGAGAGGGTGCTACTCCTTTTCCTGGATTATTCCACTTTACCCTTGATATGTACCTTATATTGCTGAGTGTTAAGCAAAGTGGTATCAAGTACCATTTTTAAAGTCTTTGGCATGACACGACCTGGGATTGAACCAAGGTCTGCCAGACCATTGAACACTCTACCCACTTGGCCAATGATAAAAACATTATATGCAAACAAAATCATGAAGATAACCATTATAAAAAAACTCATCAGACTGTACTAGCTGAAAGGAAGAAGGTAAATAAAAGTACAAAGCCATATTAGTACAGAGGCTGTATATGGTGTGCGTGTATAATATATATATATATATATATATATATATATATAGCAGTTTAACTTATCAATGGTCAGTCAGAACCTAACCCGGTCAAAAGTCAATGACTACTTGCATAGATAAAAAAAAAAACTATCCGAGTAAACCATCTTTCCTGTTCCCCTGAAATAAGTTTTATTTATCCTCTGATGAAACAAACACCAACACAAATCATGAATATTTATAGAGAGAAACACTTAGCATAAACATGTAATTATCATTTTGCCTTTTTTTTTTTTTTTTTCACCCTCCCTACAAAACCCTATTATAAGGGCAAGGGCAATCACAAAGAGACATCTATTGTAATTATGAAGAGCAAACAGTTTAAATGTCAGCATAAAGATGTTTGCAGAGAGTCATATAATGAACAAGTCACATTAAATAGAGAGTACTAATTATACCCCAATTACTGAAGGCCAAATTGAGTCTATTAGGCAACCAACTAAATTGTTCCTGAATGTTAAAAGTTCTGATTAAGAATACACAGGATCTACAGAAATAACTTCCAGCAATGAAATCTGGCAACAAATTTAATGGTGGGAATGCACTTTTGACCATAATAAAAAAAAAATAAAATAAATAAATAAAAAATAAAACAAAAAACTAGCAAATAAAAAAGTATAAGTTTCACAATTACAATACAATACATTCTGAAAAGCAAAGATGTTGAAATGAAACAAAAAAATTTGGATCTTGTGTGATTGGGAGGTATATTGTACAAGTGTGTTTATAAAGAGTATTTTTTTTTTTTTATTCATCAATTCATATATATAATTTTTTTTTTTTTTTTTACATTTTAGGGCCAAGATAGATTGAAACAAGAGGCACTTTCAGAAGGTATATTGTATGAGATCCAAAATCTTTAATGTGGACTAAATTTGCATTTTGCCCTCACATAAAGTATATTTAGGGGACTAAAGTTGCTTCCCACACCAAAAGAGTTAAGATATGTAGACTTGTAAAAGGCCTGGAGAGAGAGAGAGAGAGAGAGAGAGAGTGTGTGTATTAGATAGCTTTATAGGTGTTATTTGGACAGCTATAATACTATTGCTCTAAAAATAAAGCAGCTGTTAAGGAAAACCAGGTTTCCTAAAGCTGAAAAGAAAATACAAGTTCGAATCAGGAGTTAATCCTTTGTGTTCAATATGCATTATTCCTTGCTATCATAGATACGAAGAGGGCATGATCAAGAGTGTTGTTTGAATTATTAGTTTAATGGCATATCAATTCCTTAAAGTTTATTTAAAGTAAAAAATTTATTCATTTGTAAATTTTTATTGTAATCATAAGTATATTTTCAATGTTTCATTGCATCTTAAAAATTGCACTTTATAATCATTCGTTTGCACATGGTTATATATTAAGTATTCCTATCTAATACAAATAATTTGCACACTGTTGTATGGTTTCAAGTATTACAATCTAACACCAATAACTAATGAAAATCCTTAGTAAACAAGTATAGGTTCAAGTAGCTATTCATAAAAATAATTTGCATGCAGTTATATGACATCAAGTATTCCTATCTTATAATTTTCAAACAGATCTCTTTGGCTCTAACAGGTACTTGTAGCATGACAGTTATTGGAGAAAATGGTTGGTTGGTTGGGTTTTATGGCATATCAACCTTTGTAGGTTATTTAACGCCAAATTCATTTTTATGTAAATAATCAGTTCTATTTCAAACAATTCAGCTTAGCATGAGTACACAGTTTAATTGTCAAAAACATTTCTATTCCAAACTATTCAGTTTATTCAAACAGTTATATATAACAATTCAGTTTAGTGTACGAGTTTCAATGTCAAAAACAGTTGAATTTCAAACAATTCAGTTTAGCATAAGCATGCAGTTTAAATGTAAGAGCAGTTTAAGTGTGAAAAACATTTCTATTTCTAGCTATTCAGTTTAGTCAAGCAGTTCTAATTCAGTTTAGTATGAGTACAGATTTTGTTTACACACAGTTAAATGTCAAAACACTTCTATGTTAAACAATTCAGTTTAGTGTAAATACAGTTTCAATGTCAAAAAACAGTTCTTTATCAAATAATTCAGTTTAGCATTAGCACCCAGTTTGAATGTAAGTACAGTTTAACTGTCAAAAACATTTCCATTTCAAGTTATTCAGTTTAACCAAAAAATTCAGTTTAGCTTAAGTATGCCGTTAGTTCTATTTAACCCATAGATAGGGCTTTATCAGGTGCTACCACACCAGGCCAGAGTAGATCTAGGAGTGATGGCAATGAAGGGGTGCTCCATATTCCGCAAAGCCCAAACATTACTGGGACCTCACCAGACTGTTTAGTGTCATAATCAGGACACTCATGGGGGGGGGGTCTTACCCCTCTGCAGAAGTGCAGTCAGTGTATTCTACAGCCCCAGCCAACTTGGCAATACAGAGTTAAATGTCAAAACAGTTTTATTTCGGATGATTCCGTTTAGCATAAGTACACAGTTTTAATGTCAAAACAGTTCTATTTTAAACAATTCAATTTAGCATAAATATGCAATTTAAATGCAAAAATCAGTATTGTGAAGGAAGGTTTAGTTCTATTTAACCCATAGATAGGACCCTTATCAGGTGCTACCACTCCAGGCTAGAGTGGACCTGGGGGCAATGGCAATAAAGGGATACTCCACATTCCCCAAAGCTTCAGTATTGCTGTAAACTCACCATCCGACTGTTTAGTGTCATATCCAGGACCCTCATTGGGGGAGGGGGGTTTTTACCCTCTGCAGAGGTGCAGTCGGTGTATTCTACAGCCCAGCCGAGTGGGCAAAGGAGAAAATGGATTAGTTGAGGCTGTTTGCATTTCACATCATGATAATGCCCTTGGGGAAGGCATGAATCCATCTCTTCTTCCCCCAATAAATAAGCAATGGTAAGGCAACCAATTTTGGAAGAAAGTCAAGATTCAAAACTGGGGTGAGAACAGTAACTTCATATCATGAAAACTTGGTGATCAGATTTCACTAGCAATCATCATAGATATGGCATGGCTGTGGTTGTATACTTCTCAAGGAGTTTGCAAGAAGTCAAATAGAATTTCTTTATGGATTCCTTGCATGGTGTAATAGTTTGGTTTCTTTGTTTAAAGGCATATCAACCTTCAGGGTTGATGCCAAAGCCACCCTTGAAGAACAGCAGGGATGCAATTTAACCTATAGCTGGAAAGAGAGATAAGGGGATCCATACTTAGTCTGAAAATGAACATAATAGCACAACTGGAATTTGAACTCTTAGAAGTTCAGTCCAGCACTTTAGTCACTGCACCAAGGAGACTACCCCACCCACCCCATAGTGTAATAGTTAGCAAGCTAAACTAGCAGATTTGTGCAAACTTACTAAAAGTCAACTAAATTTTATTGTATCATTTTCACCTTTTCTCATTTGTGTACAATTCTAAACATAATTTTGCTTCTATAATAAAAGTTTTTAAAAAATATTACAATAAATTTGGGAAATGTCCTGTATCTTCAAGACTTGGAAGGTTGTGCCTCTTCATAGCTTCCCTTTCTTCACTATTACTTTTCTTGTGAGAGGTGGTGGAGTGCTTTCTCTACTGCCTTCTCTGGGTTGAAGTCAGAACCCCCCCTTTTTTAAAACTGCCTGCCCACTACAAGGCTTAGAGAGCCCATTATGCTCTATAGGTGAGGGAAAGTGTATTCATGCCTTTCCTAAGAGTATTAGTGCAAAGAGTATAAAAAATACTTTCATTTTCCATACCAATAACCATCAGTCCACACAACTTCAGAAAACAATGAAAAAAAAATTTCCAGTCCCATTGTCATTAAGGAAAAAAAAAAAAATAAATAAAAATTTAAAAACCCCCAAAAGAAAACAACCTTTCTAACCACTTTAATATCAATGGGTTAAGTATAGAAAAATATACAAGTGGATTGAAAAGTAACTTCCTATTTCAAAATACTCATAATTTCATTTCTTGTAAAAAATTATAAAGAAATAAATAAGAATTTTAAAATAGGGATTTACAATTCAAATCAAATCGATATATAAATCTTAGTAAATGAGGTCATTCACATCTCTAGTTTCATTCATTTGCAAAATTTAGTTCCCTCTTCAGTGAATCATTTAAAAGGTTAAGAAGCATTGATGTAAAATATTTTGATTCAGCATTCACAAAATAAATAACTTCTTACTAAATGTATTAGTGTTAAATGTACTCTCACAACCAAGTCTGCAGGCTGAAAACCCTACTCGGCATCCTTGACATGCCAGAATATTAGAAACATGATTCTTTAAATTGAGCACCTTGTTAGACTATTGGACCATTGTTAGTGTGTCCTCGGTATGAGGAGGTGCCTACATATAAGTAAATTTAGTTATGAGTAAATGGAATTTTGTGATACCTTGTAGCAAAGCTTCTTAAACAATCTATTGAAATTTTTTTTTCATAAAAATTTCAACTAGTATTTATATTTAACTTATTTTTGCTTTTTAATTGCAAGTCACTAGTTCTATCTTCAACAGTGTGTTCCAGGTGTGAGACAAACCTATTTACACTGGAATAGCACCAGTTCTGGAGAATGTGGAATAACCCCAATATTCCTATTACTCTCAAGTCCATTTAGACCTAGAGTGGTAGTACCTGATAGGATCCTATCTACAAGACACCCTGTCAGCTGGGGCTGTAGAATACACTGACTGCACCTCTGCAAAGGGGTAAGACCCCACCCAACGCAAGTGTCCTGAATATAACACTAAACTGCATCTGATAATGAAGCTCTGGTTCTGAAGGTTTTGGGAATGCACTGCCATTACTCCCAGGTCCACTCTGACCCAGATTGATAGCACTAGTTAGGGTCCCATCTATGCATCATATAGAAATGTTCAATCATTTTACTAAAGATTACTATAAGTAATTTGAAACTATACAGCTGTGTGCAAATTATCACATAGGAATACTTGATAAATAGAATTACTAATGTTAAATAACAATGCTTAAAATCATTTAACTGTGTGCAAACAAATGATTAATATTAAATAGAATTATTAGTGTTAGATAAATGGTTCCAAGTATTCCGGTGTACAAACAAATGAGCTGTAACAAGTTTTGAAAATTAAGTCTATATATATATATATATATATATATATATATATATATATATAAACAGGGTTTTGCATTAAATAACCCACAAAGGCTGATATGCTGTGAAACACCACCCAACAGTATAAATTTCAATTTACTGTTCCAGTTTAGCACTGGGCCATCTGGCAATAGTACTAGATGGCTAAACAATGATAAGCATAGGTTCACATTGTACTTGACCTTTGAGTCTGGTGAATCTATGATCAGCAAGGTCACATGGCATACATGCCAGGAGACTTAACAATGACTAGCATAATTCACATTGCACTTGGCCTTCGGATCAAGTGAATATATGATCAGCATTAACCAGTAGTGCACTAGTCTCGTCTTGTGCACAACCTCCAACTCTCCTAATCTTCATTATAAAAAAAAAGATCCCGTCAAACCCTGCCTAGTGAGAGGTAAAGATAAATATCAATAACCAATCTATTTACAGGCAAAACAGATCTGTTGAAAGATAATGAAGTGTTTACCTGTTCAAAATGATTGACCCAGACATGCAGGACACTGCTGGAGAAGCAGGGACGAACTCATGAGTGATGTACTCTTATGGACCCCCACACATGGCCGTGCAAAAGCAGGATGACCAGCATGTACATACATTCAGCAACTATGAGAGGATACAGGATGTTGTCCAGAAGACCTGCCTGAGGCGATGAACGATAGGGAAAAGTGGCGAGAGAGGGTCAGGGATATCCGTGCTACCAGCACAACATCATGATAATTGTTAAATGCTTTGGTTTGGTTTTATAGCATATCAACATTTGTTGGTTATTTAATGCCAAATCCTATATATATATATATATATATATCTCAATCAAACATGATTTGTAAACGTATTTTGTAGATACAGTTACATGATCAAACAGTTCTATTTCTAACAATTCTGTTTAGCCTAATCAACAAAGTTAAATGGTCAGTTGTATTTCAAATAATTCAATTTAGCCTAAGTCATTTGTTTGCACCAAGTTCAAATATCAAACAGTTCTATTTGACTCATAGATAAGACTCAATCAGGTGCTACCTCTCTGAGCCAGAGTGAACCTGTGAGCAATGGCAATGAAGAGGTACTCAGCATTCCCCGAAGCTCCAGCAATACTGGAGCTTCACCATCAGATTGTTTAATGTCATATCTAGGACATGCATTGAGGGGGGATCTTATCCCTCTGCAGAGATGCGGTTGGCATATTCTACAGCCCCAGACAACTGGGCTACATAATTGTTAAACTGACTTCAGCACGAAATGACCGAACAAGAGCTAACATGCTGTAAAACTAACTAACCAAAGAAACTAGTTAAATAAAAAAGAAATACATTACAATAACTCCTAATAAAATTCAAACAACTTTGTGATTTCTTTTTACATTTAAAAAAAATTAAGAATGGAAAATAGATCTGTTTGAAAACATCAATATGAGAAAAGAACAATTTATATCAGTTTGGTTTCTTTGTTTAATGGCATATCAACCTTTGTAGGTTATTTAGAGCCAAAGCCATTCTCCTAGAAGAACAGTAGTGGTACTATTTAACCCATAGCTGGGAGGATAAGGGGGTTCATACTTTTCCCAAGGGTATTTGCCCGAAAGTGAACGTAATAGCGCGACTGGAGTACGAACTCGCGTACTACGATTCCGCAGTCCACCGCTTTAACCATTACACCACGAGGACACCCCCCTAATTTATCCCAGGTAACTATGCAAACAAATGATCATAGACAAAAAGGTTCAATTTTTAAAATGCCACAGAACATTGAAAATAGAGTTACGATTACAATTGAGTGTTTGTAGTGATTTAAGTTTCATTATTAAATAACTAAGAAGATTTTGATATTCTATTAAACTAACTAAACCATCCACAACAATGAGAAATACTGCATTTCAGAAACAATCAGAGGATCTTCTAGTGATTGATTGATTTTAATGGTATATCAATCCATCTATTTTATACTCAGAGGTTAGGGAATCATGTTAACTTTTTTTCTCTCTTTTTTTTCTTAGATTTTTATTTTTGAACATGGTCCTTTCAAATACAAAGAATTTTTAAACAGATCTATTTGACCCTTATTAATTATTTAGGAGGTGCCCATAGTGTAATGGTTATCGTTGTAGGAAATGGACATGGCGACATGAGTTCAAATCCTGGATGAGACTGATTGCATTTCACGTAGCACTAATACCCTTGGGAAAGGTATGAATCCAATTATTCTTCCTCCAGCTATGGGTAAATAGGACAGACTAGGTTCTTCAGCCTTGGTGAGGCAACTAGTCTAGGAGAAGGAAAACTCTGAATTCAAACCTGTCAAACTCCGCTTAAAAATTGACCTTGTGTCACATCCTGCCCAAGCAGAGGGGTTGGTAAATAGGATTAATTATTTTAATGCCAAAGCCATTCTTTTAGAAGTGTTGTGATACTATTTAACCTGTAGTTGGTGGGGTGGAGGAATAAAATGGGGTTCATACTTCCCAAGAATATTAGTCTGGAAATGAACCAAATAGCAGGAATGAAGTTCAAACCTTTTTTACTATAGTGTTAGTTATGTTTCTGAGAGTGATAAACGATATGAATGGATGAAAATCAATGCTGTTGGTGTAATATGATGGCCGAGGGATTTCATTTTATGCCTTTGGGTTTAGTTAGGCTGAGAAACTTTTGGCTCAGTGCATGAGTTACTCAGGTGCAACATTAACGCAGGTGTTCATGCGCACGGGTGGAGCGGACAAGTCACTCAGAAATGTCACAATAGCCCAAATGGGAAACGGGGCTAGCGAGTGTGAATGACGTCACGCACCGGAAGCGCGCTGAGGATTTTGGGGATTATGAAAAAGTCAGAGAGTAGAGTCGAGTCCTGCCTCGGGAGAAGACGGTTGGCTTTCGCTTGCTTGCGGAGGCCTTGTGGCGGGTGCGCACGTGATGGGGGGGGGAGACGAAAAAGCCAGAATAGAAAGAATGTGTATCTCTCTCCTTGTGTTGAAGAACCTTTAAACTCAAAAGGTAATAAAAGTTTCGTACCTGAACTAAGTCGTAAGTGTTTTTCGTGTTTCGAGATCCTATGTTATATATATATATATATATATATATATACACACACACGAACATTCTATGTCCATTTCGCATATCCGTGTCTGGCTATGGTACATTGGTATGCCTTGATGAGGACATGTTAGCCACTACACTATAAGACCCCACTTCCATGAATAAGACCCTAATAGATACTACCACTTAAGGTCAGAGTGGACCTGTAAGTTATGGCAGTGAAAGGCTACTCCACATTTCCAAAAGCTCCAGAACTGGAGCCTCAATATCAGATGCAGTTTAGTGTTATATCCAAGAGATGTTTGGGGAGATAGGGTAATACTCCTCTGCAGGGGCTGGTTAGTTGTATTTTATAGCATATAAATCTTTGTAGGTTATTTAATGCCAAATCTTGTTTATACATATTCGTAAACAAGTAGTTTGTAGATAACATTTTTAAATGAGTAAGAGCTTATTTATTTGCATACAGTTCAATGGTTTCAAGCATAGTAAATGATTAAACAGTTACATTTGACCAATAGATGAGGCCTTAACAGATACTACCACTTTGGATCAGAGTAGAGCAGAGAATAATGGCAATGAGGTAATCCACATTCCCAAAAGCTCCAGGACTGGAGCTTCATCAGATGATTTAGTGTCATACCCAGGCCACTTGTCAGGGGGAGGGTCTTATTCCTAAGCAGAGGTGCACTCAGTATATTCTACAGCCCCAACTGACACAGCTTACATCTTCCAGTCAAACTGAGGATTTTTTTTCCTTTATCTCATTTTAACCTTTAATTTCATATCCAAAGAATATCAAAAGGCATGAAACCAATGACATGCCAGTTGGAACCCTTTAGCTTTGTAAAAATCAATCCATGTTGGAAATTCAATGATAAATCAATGATCATTCCTTCCTAGATACCATCTAACCCAGTAAAACTTGTCACATGTTACTTGGAGAGGAGATGGACACAACCAAGTAATCAACCTTGCCCAGCATGGCACTAATGACCTAATAGGCTACGGGAGAGGAAAGAAGAATCACCAAGTAACCCACATTACTCAGAGATGTAATAAAGGGAAATAACTCTGTTGAGCATTCAATTACCTAATAGATTATAAAACATGTACATACACAAAGACTATATCATTCAAGTGTTTTTGTAACCAGAAATGCTTTGAGACTTTTGTCTCATTGCAGGTCACACCCTGACTTGTCAAAACAATACTTCCAAAAGCAGAGCTCACTTTCATTTCCTTTCACAAAGTCAGATGGAATACTTCTTTCTCACCCACAAATTTCTGCTCTATATGTTCCAATAAAGTGTCACTTTGGATAAGTCTTTATACAGACAACATGCATATTCACATAAGCAATATTAAGGCCTTGAATCCACCCATGAATCACATTACAAATAGCCTTATATACATGGTAACTCATGTATATTCATAAGCAATAATATTAAGGACCAACTTGCACATGTGCATGAATCACATTAGAAATGGCTGTGTACACAAAAGATACATTGTTTTTGTTTCAGGTAAGTGAAAGTCACATTTTTGATAAAGAAAGTTTATGTGGTACATATTTACCCAACACCATAAGTTTTCCTTCACTTAGACATGTTGTCTAACCAAGGCTAGAGAAACCAGTTTGCCCTACTATTTACCCATAGCTTGTGGGACAATAGATGGATTTAAGCCTTTCCTAAGGGTATTAGTGCAAAGTGAAAGGCAAACAATCTCATCTAGATTTTAAACTCAACAATTCCATTTCCTATGACAAAAACCATTACCCTAAATATGCCTTAATATGTGGTGCTAGTAAATGGAGACAATTCCTTTTGAAATTTTGGAGTATTTCTTTGATTTGTCAACATAAAAGGATATGGAGAAAAGCAGGCAAGAGTGATATCTGCCTGTCACACACTGCAGGACCTGAAAGAAAATTAGGATTGTCAAATGACTAGTTGTTAGTGTTTAAGTAAGCTTTATGCCAATTCTCAGTTTTTTAAGTATTACTCTCAAATAGAGAAAACCTAGTGTGCCAAAATAAATCTAATCAATGTCAGAGTTCCAAATCAAAATAATGAGGAGGGAAAAAAAAGACATAGGAACAGATATTGTTAATTTCCCTAATATTCAATAGAAACAAAAATATTTGATAGATCTTTGGTTTAATGACATCTCAACCCTTGTTGGTTATCTAATGCCAAATCCTGTTTCTCTCTAAAATATATATTATTTTCATTAATATCACAAATTTGTTGCTGCTGAGGGTAAGAAGTTAAAGATGAATTTATTCTTACAGTAAAATAACAAGATGACCAAATATTTTTCGTTGTCTAAAAACTAGAGCATATAGATTTGGTTGGATTTGTTTTAAGGTGTATCAACCCTTTTCAGGTCATTTAATGCCAAATTAAATCATTTTGATAAAAGTTTCAAACAGTTCAGTTTCGTATAAGTACAACTGTTTATACACAGTTTAAAATGTCAAAAACAGTTCTGTTTCAAACAATTCAGTTTAGTTCTATTTAATACATAAATAGGACCCTATTGGGTGCTACCACTCCAAGTCAAAGTGAACCTGGGAGTGATGGCAATGAAGGGGCACTCCACAGCATTACTGGAGCCTCACCATCAGATTGTTTAGTGTCATATCCAGGACACTCATTGGGGGAGTCTTACCCCTTTGCAGAGATACAGTCAGTGTATTCTGCAGCCCCAGCTGACTGGGCCAACATACAGATTTGACTAAAAAGGAAAGCAGGGATCCAAATTATAGTCCTGGGTATCCCCCCTCACTCAAAACCCATTAACTTCTAAAATCCTCGATATGGAATCAAATAGAAATGCACTCTCATAACCAGACTAAAAACCCTACTTGGCATACCAGAATATTACAAGTTTCAGTTAAAAAGTAACCAAAAGGAAAATGAAAATTAGACAAGATTAATATTCTGTATTTACTGTTATATCACACTAAAAGTAATGATTCCTGGCAGATCACTGAAGTTAAACAGTAATAAACCTGCTCAGTACTTAAATGGTTGACCATTTTAGTAACAGCATGTACTGTAAGCAACCTGGCATTTCATATGGTGTAATGGTTTGGAAGATATACTAGCATTCAATTATTAGTAAAGTAGAGTCTCACTGGATGCCCCATATATCTGGCCTTAGTAAATAACTACTTGTAAGCAACCTGAGGTCTGAAGGAGAATTACTTGGCATCTCACCCTAATAGGTTATGAGAGAGACACTGCTAACACCTTATCCAGGATTTGAACTCTGAGCCAATTTGCTGTCAATGGTAGCCCTTACACTACGAGTGTTGGAGGAATTACTTGACATGGCAACCTAATATCCAAATAAGTTATAAGAGAGAAGATGGGCACTGCCATGCAAAACAATCTTTTTTTTTTTTAATATCTTCCTGTTCTTAGGACAGTCCCCACATAAATCCTAACCTTATGTTACAACTACACACCAAGTTGGAGGTTAGTACATACAAACCTTCACAAATCATGGTCTCTGATTTGAAATATTTCCAAGTAACTTCATTATTCCTGCTCCATCTAGTGGATCATTTAAACCTTGTAACCATGTCTTGGCACTGTATGCAGGTTATTTTTGATCTAGGAAGATTTTTTTTAAAGATCATCATAACCCTTCGCTGATTAGTAGCTAATTTAGTCTTGTTTGGAGTGAATCTTAGCTAAAATAGATAATTACTGATTTATTATAAAAGACCAGGCAATAATAGACCATCAATAAGCAGAAGGGATATTAACATTATAATAAAAGTTTCATGATAAATTTCTCTGGATGAAAATGGATAACCGAGGTGTTCTTTTAGAATAGCAAGAGCAAGGTCAAAAGATGAAAAATTTATTCCTACTAAATAGGTGATTGATAAACAGTATAAGACAACTGAATTTGACCCACTTAAAAACTGGCTTGTTCGATATAAAAAAATTTTTTAAATCAGATATAATCGACACAAGGACACATTATTATTATTATTCCTAGTGAATTTTTCACACCAGTGTTAGTTGATGGTTTTTTACTGGAATCTGGGTGACAGCAAGTCTTCAGGACTCTTCTCAGTATTCTGACCAATCTTAATGTTGTAGTTTGGGTGGTCTCAGCTTGTCCTCCAATTTCCAACTCTTCCAGCTCCTTTACCAAACTTTTGAGGGATCATTCCAAACATGCCAATTACATTTGGTATCGCCATCATATTCCATAACTTTTTAGTTCTCTGGCAAGGTCAAAGTACTTGTTTTGTTTTTTGATTTTCACTGTGGTCCTACGTGGACAAGTAAGTCCACTAGTTAGTAGTAGTTAATAAAAAAGAGAATCTGCTAAGTCTGTTCTTCTGACCAAGATGAGGAGATCTGTTTGTATTTCAAAATCCTAGAGAATTTTGTCTTTCAATATCCAGGACATATTCTGGTTTGTGCAGATACCATTGGGTAGTATGGTCAAATTTCAATTTCTTGCACAATTCCAAATGGATCACCTATCCCACCCAGTCATGTCTAGACTTATGCTCTTTTGTGCTAGTTTACTGCATTTGCTTATGTGATCAATGGTTTTGTCTATCACTATATTACCTACATTTACTATTCTGTTGTGTTATCAATTTTCATTTCAACACAGTTGGTCCTTATGCCGTTGTTGTGTTGCAACCAGAGGAGATTCGGTTTCTCTCTTAAAACATCCCCTTTCTTAACCATGTCCAGGTCTTCTCGAGCGAGATTTTGTTAGGTTATCACTTGAAATATCAATACAGTTCCCCTCCCTCAATCACTGTCTCCTAGTTATTGTTCAGTTGATCTTTTCGGTCGTTGTATTATCATAATGAGTTTTTCACACTAGTTTTGACTGATGGACTTTTACTAGAGTCTGGACAGAAATTGGGTGATCTATTTGTATCACAAAACCCTAAAGAATTTTATGTTATTTTCTAGGGCGGATTCTGATTTTATTATTAACTATGCTTGGCACAGATCTGGTACAAGACTACAAGTATAGGGCACCTAGTGAAGATCAAACTCACAACTAATCTTTGCTTAGTTTAGTACAAGGCCAGAAGTATAAGGTACTTCGTCAAAAATTAATTTGCAATAGCCTGGTTATTTGTCAAGCACCCCATGTATGCGCGAGTGTGGCACACAGGCTTTTTAGTGCGAGAACCAGGTGCAGGGCCACCCCTCCGGTAGTTCCAAAAATGTCTTGGGCTCTGTCAGCACCCCCCCTCACCAAAAAAGGGGGGTATGCCTTAGGCACCAGGCAATAAAACTAACCACTCAAGAGAGGGTTAAAGCCTGAGGGAACGATCCCCTGAAGCTCAACGTGTGACCACTGGAACGGAAACATACCCGAGTAGATCCATGAACCTGGAAGACACAGCCAGCCCAAATGTGCCTTGGCCCAGCTGACAGGTCTTATTTGCCGGTAGACATTTAATGACTCGCAATAGTCTATAATAACCATAATACCATGAGAAATATCTTTTAGAAAGGACACAGAGCACCCAGTGAGGATCAAGTTTAACATTCAATCAATTCAGTTGATTTGATAGGGTTTATGGCATATCAACTTTTGTAGATTATTTAATGCCAAATCCATTTTTATACAAAAAAGTTGTATTTCATACAATTCAGTTTAGCATAAGTACACAATTGTCAAAAACATTTCTATTTCAAACTATTCAGTTTAGTCAAATAGTTCTAATTCAAACAATTCAATTTAGTATAATTTTTGTTTACACACAGTTACATGTCAAAACAGTTCTATATTAAACAATTCAGTTTAGCATAAGTATGCAGTCTAAATGCAGAAACACTAGACTCTAGAAATCAGTTTATTTCTATTTGATTCATAGATAGGACCATCAGGTGCTACCACTCCAGGCCAGAGTGGGCCTGGGAGCAAAGGCAATGAAGGGGTATTCCGCATTCCCCAAAGCTCTAGCATTACTGAAACCTCACCATCAGATTGCTTAGTGTCATATCTAGGACAATCATGGGAGGGGGGAGTCTTACTCCCTCTGCAGAGATGCAGTCAGTGTATGCTACAACCCCAACCGAATGGGTCAAATCAATCTACAAAACTATCATGTTAACCATTACACCTTGCATCTAAAAAATAATTGCTTAGATTTGTAGGGTGTGTCTAATAAGGATTGAACCCACTATGTAAAAAGTAAAGTTGGTTACTGTAGTTGATAGTAACCTGAAGGCTTCCTTTTCATTAGCTACTATAGGTGTAGAAGAGGGCACAATTCTTTTCCCTGGATTGCTCCATTTTACCCTTGATCCGTACCTTATAATACAGAGGGTTAAGCAAGGTAGCATCAAGTAGCATTTTTTGACTTTGGTATGACTCAACCTAGGATTGAACCAAGACTAGTTTGCTAATTCTTATGATAAGAGTATTTCTATTAACTTAATCAACCCAATAACCAAAAAATCTATATCAATAATACCTTTATAACTACCTACCTTCATCCAAGGGATCTGGTATGTGTCATACTAACGGTTTAAAGGGTAGTACAGATTTATTTGATTTCTCACTGTCAGATTTGACATGAAAGGCAGCTACACATGAATCAAGACTTGCGTGTAGCCATTCACAAAAATTACTTGGTCTTCTTGGTATTCCACTTAAGGAGCACTTCAGATGCTGAGCAATTCAACCACCCAGTGCAAATAGATTAGTAAAACATACCCCCCCACACACACACACACTTATGCATTTACTACACAGTTCAGTAAGTAAACCAGTAATAAAATTAAGCACACCAACTCTCCCTGTAATGAATTCTTCATAACATCCGTTCCAGTCAACTCTTCACCAGTGTCTCACTTTTACTAAAAATATCACGGTAATATTGTAATCAATAATCGTTTCCAATTTTTAAATTCCTTAAAATTTAACAAAACTTAAACTTTCCACAAACAGGTATCATGTTGATGCAATTAAAGATGATGGAATAAAGTGATAGTTTATAATTTTCAACAAATCTACATGATTTTTTCTTGTTTAAACTAACAAAAGAAAAAAAATTATTTCATAATTTGCTTGAAGCATTGCATAATTTATTTTATTTTATTGTATTTATTTAGAGGTCTATAGTAATATAAAAAATAAAAAAATAAATAAATGAATAAAAAATTGAAAATACAGCACCAAGCTCATTTTTTAAAAAAAAAGAAAAAAGTGGGGGGGTCTCTGATGAGGAAGTCTTTACTTTGAAATTAATTAGACCCAATATTATCATTTTGCATTGCAATAAGCCCTCTAAATACAATAAAAAAGATTATGTATCTTTAATACTAAAAGGAAAGTTGTGCAATCCAACAATGAAGTTCAGGCACCAAAAGATGAATTACTTTTATGAAAAATATTGTTCAACACAAAATTTTGAATGAGTAAAATATCTAAAGTGGTTTACCTGTTTAATTTACTCAATTCATTTTGCTGTTTAGATAACTAAACAAATATTGTCTTTACCAATGTTCTCTGCCAAGGGCAGGATGTGACACAAGATCAATTTTCAAATGGAGTAAAGTCGGTTTAAAGTCAGTTTTTCTTCTCCTAGACTGGTTGACTAACCAAGATTAAGAGATCCCAGTTCGCTCAATTATTTACCCATAGCTAGAGAGGAGAATAGATTGATTCATGCCTTTCCTAAGAAGCGAAGTGAAATGCAAATAGCCTGGTCTAGAAGTTGAACTTGGATAATTGAGTTTATTTCCAATTATGAAACATCAGAGATATAGATAGAGTTGGGCGGTTTAGAAATTTATGTTTTAGTATCGTTTTTCGATACCGAAACAAATTGCTAAACCGCTCAACTATTTATCTATGGTAATGTCTATGATCATTGATACGACGGTTTTTGATTAGGGTTTTTAATTAAAAATTTTTGCTTTCCAAGTAAGTCATTTATTTTCTTATGTAATAATAGCATTCCCAGTTGATATCTGATTTCGTCTAAGATTGACAACTTAGTCAACTTAATTCGCAATTTCTCATGTATTTCTGGGCCAATCTTTAAAAAAACTCTAGAATTAAGGCGAAACTGACAACTATTTTTATTTTTACTCCTATTTTGTTAACTTAATTTTACCACAAAAAGGATGTTTTGAAAAGTGAAAGATTTCAAACATCATGTATTTCCCTTTTTTTTTTTTTTTTTCGATTTGAAAACATTCTATGATATGAAAGATTTCCAAGCGTCATATCTGGTTTATTTCCGGTATTTTTTCCTTTTTCATTTCTTCTGTAAACAAAGATTTCACATTTATTCCCTAAAACTAGTCAATTCAATGGTTTTATATTTTTGTTCAATCTTTTCCTCTTACAATATAAATGTTGATAAAATTTAATTTTATTAAAATCCGAAAGTCTTTTTCAACAGTATTTCCTTGGATATAGTCACTCAGTAGAGATAGCACTAAACCAAACAATTCCGGTTTCATAAAAAATTTTTTGTGAGGTTTAACAGTGTGAAGATAAAATCAAAAAAAGTACGTTTTTCACTTAAACTGCCCATATATATTATATATATGTATATGTGTGTGTGTGTGCGTGTGATATTAGCAAGGATACCATAAATTACAGCATACAAGTTGACCTTTTAAGCCTAAAAATAAATAAAGTATCTACAAAACTACAATTTGACTCGTACAGTAGGCTACAGTCCTAACCTTGCTCAACCAGTCGAACCATACTTCTAATAATCAATATATACCATTTGCTGTAAGTCTAGCAGACAGCAACAAACATTTCAAATTTAAAACTTGTTTTTGGGTAAACATATTTAACAAATTAACACAGATTAATATAAAATAAAACTGTAATAAAGTTATTAAAACTATATCACATGCTGTTTCTGACAACTGATGCCCTAAATGCAAACACTAACAAGAACATCACAGCACCCAGATGACCAGTCAGGAAACTACAGTATGTTATTTATCAGCACAATTTCATGATAATGCAATAGATTGTGAATTCTTATATTACCTCTAATGTGCAAGACTTGCACGTTTTTTTATATATATATGGCTGATGTAATTCTGATTTCAGACTAACATACACCTTACCCTAATGGAGTAAAGACAGTTTAAGATATAATGGTAGTTTATTGAATAAACACACATTAGCATTATTACTATACTTATATTGCAAATTTAAAATAAAGGTTACTAGGCCTATCAGTAGCCTATTGTATGTTTGCTGGGGGTTGGGGGATTTGACCTATACAGCTGCTATAGGTTGAACCCAGAATTTTGAGCTAAAGTCTTCAGATAAACATGCGGTAAATTGTAGCGTACAAGTCTAACTTGAGGGTGGCTAGGTACTGATATGGGATTCCACCTTCTGTAATACATTATCCAGCAACAATCTTGTCACAAAGCTCTGGACTGAGCATCTGCAGACTAATGATCACAAACTGAACAAATAAAATTCTTTCAGACAGGTTAGTTGTATGTATTTACCAACCCCTCCGCAACCCCTTCCTGGACAAAACTGATTGCATTTCACATAGCACTAATACCCTTGGGAAAGGTATGAATCCAATTATTCTCCCTCCAGTTATGGGTAAATAGTAGGGCAGACTAGGTTCTTCAGCCTTGGTTAGGCAACTAGTCTAGGAGAAGGAAAACTCTGAATTCAAACCTGTTAAACTCCACTTAAAAATTGACCTTGTGTCATATCCTGCCCAAGCGGAGGGGTTGGATAAATAGGACCAACCCCTCCGCATGCACAGGATGCGACACAAGGTCTGTTTTTTTTTTTTAAGCAGAGTTTAAAAAGGTTTGAATTCAGAGTTTTCCCAAGGGGATTAAGGCTATGTAAAATGCAATCGGCCTCACCCAGGATTTGAACTCGGGTTGCCATGTCCATTTCTAATGACGGTAACCATTACATAGTAACCATTTTACCACCAGTTGCTGTTGAACTATCTAGAGTTCTTAGTGCATGCACACACGCACACTATCTACTTCAAAATAATGGCTAAAAGGCTTCTTGCTTAAGTCTAACAAGATCTAGTGGCTTATCTAACATATCTCAATTGCCATTACTCTGTTGCTATCTAATAGTTAAGGTTATATTAGTCACAGTTAACGATAAAAAAAATATTGTATAACACATACACAAACAATTTCTATGGCTTTGATTAACTACTGATATGATATCAAACATTTTTAACAGATTAACTAAAGTTCAGTTGTAAGACAATTTGTGTGGTGTAATATTTACTGAGCTTGACTGTCAAAATATTCAAGGATGGATAAGGTTGACTGTTCCTCACCTGCCACTGACAGGGTTGTAGGAGAAAAAGGCAAATTTATCAATCAATTTCCTTAAATAAAACAATATATATATATATATATATATATATATGTGTGTGTGTGTATTATTCGGTCAAAGTAAACTAGAGTGGGGAGTAATTCCATCAGGACAAAAAAAACCATTTAAAGTCGAAAATTAGGATTTAAAAAAAATAATAAAAAAATTTACTAAAATTCCAACCGGCAATGAAGTAAAAAAAAAATAACGGAAGTGGGCTAAATGAGGAAAAAAAATCTTCACCCCTCTTCTATCCCCTCCTACCCTTCTTTCCTGTGTCTATTCTGAATTATTTTTTCAATAAGATATGAAGAAGTCCTATTAATTTTTTTTCATGTTTTTGATTTATATCAAAAACATAAGAGGGAAATAAATTTATGATCCTAATGTGACCGGTTTTGTTTTTACTTAAAGAAAATACACACATCGTATATACATACATATATATACACACACACACACAAATATATACACACAAATATATTATATATACACAAATATATACATATATATATACACAAATATATATACATATATATATATATACATATATATATATATATATATATACACATATATATGTACATATATATATGTACACATATATATGTACACACATATATACACACACATATA
>CAUZXS010006723.1:67500-75952 GCA_963585895.1 Sepioteuthis lessoniana | reverse complement strand
GTAGGAAATGGACACGGCGACACGAGTTCAAATCCTGGACCTGACTGATTGCATTTCACATAGCACTAATACCCTTGGGAAGGTATGAATCCAATTATTCTCCCTCCAGCTATGGGTAAATAGTAGGACAGACTGGGTTCTTCAGCCTTGGTGGGGCAACTAGTCTAGGAGAGAAGGAAAACTCTGAATTGAAACCTGTTAAACTCCGCTTAAAAATTGACCTTGTGTCATATCCTGCCCGAGCGGAGGGGTTGGGTAAATAGTATCACTAGGGGCTATTTGCGAGAGGAAATGTTGTTTTTTTTTAAGTTTTTTTTAAAAATCATTACAAAGAAATAGCTTTTAAAAAATTTCTAGAGTGATCGGGACAATTTCCATAATTTCATCTTCCAACTCCAACATAAAACCAAGACACTTATCAGGAAACTTGAAAGGATCTTAATAAAATAATATAGACAAAATGTTTCTTTATCATTTAATTAAACATGCTTAAATGAAGGTCTGCTGCCCAACTACACACACACACACACACACACACACGGACACACGGACACACATATATGTATATACATATATATATGTATATATATGTACGTATGTTTCTGTATATTTACTAAATATATATATATATATATATTATTTTATTGAATTTCCGTTTTTTATATACCTATCTATTTTATTTTCAAAATGAAAAACGGAAATTCAATAAAACGAGGAGATAACTCCTTTAATCTCTTCTCCCTTCCCCTTCCCCTCCCCCACGTGTCTATTCGATTTTATTTATCCATTGGATCTGAAGAAGTCCTGTTATAGTTTTCTTCATGTTTTTGGTTCACACCAGAAACTGAAAAACAGGATGGAAATATATTTATAATCCCAAAATAACCAGTCTTTGTTTTTTTTTAAAGAAATATTGCTCTGTATAAAAATTACATTGAGCTCTCCACCAGGAAAAAATAAATGTTCAGCTCCTGAATGATTTTATTGTCCTGAAGGAATTACTTCCTACTCTGGTTTAACTGGACCGAATAATACATATATATATATATATATATATATATATATATATATATATATATATATATATATACTAATCAATTATCTACCAGTATTCACGGTTCCAGAAAAAAACAAAAAAACCCTGGCCAGGAACAAGAGAAAAAACTTCCTGACGATCCGTTAAGGTGAAACTTTAGTAGAAGATTTTCGACTAGCGATTTAAGTTAATTCTATATATATATATATATATATATATATATATATATATATATATATATATATATATGTGTGTGTGTGTGTGTGTGTGTGTGTGTGTGTGTGTGATATTTAAATCGACAGAGATGTTATGAATTTAATTCATTTTGTATTATATTGGTATTTTAACTTTAGTGTTCATTGGAGATTTATAGAGACATGAAAAGACTACGATATACACACACACGCACACACACGCGTATATATATATATATATATATATATATATATATATATATATATATATATATACTCTCATACGAAAACAAGTGTCCTCTTGAATCTACCAGTCTACAACTATAAAGTTATTCAACGTACAACCAACAGTTCAATATCCTAAAAGATTTTGAAATGTCTGAAATACATATCGCACAGCTATTTACATTTACTGAATAATAATGTTAAAAACTAGAAACCAAATCTGAAATTATTTGTGGATATTTTCGTTTTAATAAATAGATAAATACTTACAAGGTGCATACGATAAGTTTCCAGATTTTTTTCGTAAGGGCACTTATATTGATAGTACACACATGAAACTCTAGTCTCCTACGAAGTTATCTCCTCCGGCTGCAATGCACTTGCTATACCGTTCCAACAACTTCTTGAAGGACCCATGGAAGTCCTCTTGTTTGAGCGTGTTAATTGTCTCATAACGACAGCCTCTGGGCTAAGGGAATAAGCAAAAGTCACAGAGAGCAAGGTCTGGACTATAAGGAGGCTGAGGAACTGTCTTGATGCCCATCTTGGTCAAATAGTCTGTGACAAGAATGGAGTTGTGGACTGGTGCATTGTCCCATTGGAAATGCCACTGACCCGATTCGAAGAGTACTGGCCTCTTCCCAAATAATCCCTTCCCGGACTCCCTTAAAACCTCAACATAGTAACCCTAACCCTAGCCATTTGGCCAATCAACTGTGGTGTATTGACTTCCTTACTCCTCCCACACCTCTTATCATCCCTCACAGACGCCCTGCCTTCCTTGAATCTCTTATGCCACTCAAAAACTGATACTCGATCTCATAAGATTTTTAGCAATAACATACTGAATTTTAAAGAGTCTACGACAATTTTAAATAGCCATACGAAAAAAGTCTGGAAACTTATCGTATGCAACTCGTACATATAGGTTGATAGATAGATATTATTAAATAGATATATATATATATTATTATTGTAATCTAACTAAAATCACATCACAGCATATAATACAAATATTGTATGATATTCCATTATATGTTATAATATAACATATACCCACCACTAAGAGATTTATTGTGATTCTGGCCAACCACACTACACTTGCCTATTACAAATAATAATTTTCTCTTCAAAATGCAATGATGATGTTTTATTCCTTAGCTAATATCACCTCAACAAACAAGCATACAAGTACATAAAGAAACAAATAAAGAATTTTTTTCTCGGCCGTATTCTAGCAAACCTTGGTATTCAACGGCGTTTATCTATCTGAAAGACAACCTCAAGTTAATTGCGCTGTGTGTGTATGGCACCTCTGGTGGTGTAACGGTTAGCAAGCTAGACTAGCGAACCTACACGAGTGAGTTCGAGTCTCATTGGGTGCCCCATTCATTCGGCCTTGAGCCACATCGAAGCAAAGAGCTTTGTAAATTACCTGTGTATGTATCTTCACACACACGAATACTAAACACCACTTATACATCTACATACAATAATACGCAACAATAACACACACACGCTCTCACCCTCCCTCTCTCAAGCACACATAAAGATTTATACACAATTCTAACAGTTTTTTCTACTGTATTTTTCGATTTCTTCATTTTCTTTCGTTATCTACCCGATGATATTTGTTTGTAAAACTTCATGAAACCTAAGGTCACAGACAAACTTCCATGGTATTAAATATATAAAATCTAATGTATATCTATTTATTATCACTATGTAATAGCTCTATCACAGGTATTGGGTACTCTCCAAAATTATATCGCACTTGCTTCGCCACAAACCCACAAAGTGAATTGGTAACAACCAACACTGTTACAATATATATATATATATATATATATATATATATATATATATATATATAAGTATTTAATGATTAATTTTTTGTATGGGTGTTATGTCATATCAATCTTTGTAAGTTATTTAATGCCAAATCCTGTTTTTACATATGTTAAACCTAAACTTTCTTTCCGAATACTTTTTAGATAACATTTTCAGCAACCAAGAGTTAATTTTTTTTGCAAGCGATTTAACGGTTTCGAGTTGGTTGGTTGGTTGGTTGGTTGGTTGGTTAGATTTTATGGCATATCAACTTTTGTAGGTTATTTAACGCCAAATCCATTTTTATACAAATAGTCAGTTCTTTTTCAAACAATTCAGTTTAGCATAAATACACAGTTTAATTATCAAAAACATTTCTATTTCAAGCTATTCAGTTTATTCAAACAGTTCTAATTCAGCTTATTCAGTTTAGCTTAAATACAGATTTTGCTTACACAGTAAAAGGTCAAAACAGTTATATATATAACAATTCAATTTAGTGTAAGAACAGTTTCAAAGTCAAAATCAGTTTAATTTCAAACAATTCAGTTTAGCATAAGCACGCAGCTTAAATGTAAGTACAGTTTAATTGTTAAAAACATTTCTATTTCAAGCTCTTCAGTTTAGTCAAACAAATCAGTTTATCATAAGTAAGCTCTTAGTTCTATTTAATCCATAGATAGGGCCCTATCCTGTGCTACTTCGCCGGGCCAGATTAACTGTTTCAAGTATTGCTATATAATACCAATGATTCAAATTAACATCAGTCATTTGTTTGATGAGAGTTAAAAGGTAATTTTTCATAAGTTTGTTTGCTTTTATATCATATCAAATATTGTGGGTTGTTTAATGCCAAATCCTTTTTATACTAAATGTTAATTACATTTGATTTCGCTCATAACATTCTTTTTCTCTGTTGAGTCTCATTGGGTGCCCCTTTCATATGGCCTTGTGCCACATCTAAGCAAAAAGCTTAGTAAATTTCCATTCTTTTTCTCTGTTGAATGATCTCCAGCATTTATAACTAATATGAATTATTCTGTTTACTTTTTCTACTTTGTTTACACACAGTTAAACGGATTCGGATATTGCTATGTAAAAGAAACAATTTAACATCAGTCATTTATTTGCACATATTTACATAGATATGAATAATGTGTAAGCGATTAACATTTTAAAAAGAAAGCGAACTTATCTGTTTGTGTACAATAAAATAGTTTCAAGTATTGTAGTTACTTATTATCTCTTCTAGATGAAGGTTGACAAGCATGCGGAGAGTCACTATTCATACTATCTATACTATAGGATTCTTGTAGGGATTTTGTCGATCCATGGGTATTGCACTGTTTATTTATTCTTACAGGTGACTTTGTTCTGGATGCTGAGGGGACTATATCGAATTAAGCTGAAGGGCAGTTTGAATTCGCTTCCAGGTCTTTCATTGTTCCTTTTGGTATTTATTTGAATTTTTCCGACTTGACCAATGGGATATTGTGGTTTTAGTTTAAGTGGCTCTGGCTTTTAGGGAGACAGGATGTTTTGTTTGTCTTTGACGGTTCTTAGTGGACAGATTGAAGACCTATTTAAGAGATGTTTTGTCGGAGATTTTGCACTTCTAAGGAGGAGTGGTTCTGATGCGTTGTCGGTATATTGGAATGTGACAAATGGATTTTGCTTTTTTTGGTTAAAATGCCAGACACCTTATTGGTTAAAATCTTAAGGGATAAAGATGACTTAATCTACCAGAAATAGGAAATGAGTGACAAGCTGACAGGCCAATTCATCAGGTGGTCGTGACACATTGAAATGAGAATTAAGATAACCGGAAATAGCGGAAAAATTCCAGAAGTAAAAAGTACCTATGACGACAGCCAGAAGGAAAATAGATTGTTGGCTGGATGAATGTGAGTTGTCAACTTTAAATAAATCTGTTTATCAGAGTAGCCATGTTCAGATGTCAGGAGAATCTCGGCTAACGGTCGAAGTGAAGAGATCTCCCGTCAAAACCACCTATGCACTCATAAGCTCTTCGGTGATCTCTCTCTCTCTCTCTCTCTCTCTCTCTCTCTCTCTCTCACACACACACACACGTACACACACACACACGCACACATAGACCCGTAGCAAGCTGGAGAAATAAAGAAAATAAGTTATATTTTTTATATATACAAGTGCTCGTAATTTTTTGTTATTAAATCCTGCTGCAGTTAGCAACTCGGTCGGAAAAGCAGCTTGAGTTGGAGTAGTAGAGTCCAACTCATTGGATTTCCCTTTATTTTTAACTTGTTGATGTTCAGCCGAGTGTAGTTTTCTTCAGGTGTTTCTGAAACTTTGGCCAATCATCCGGTTCCAATTGGATCAGTTTCTCTTCAAGAGCTCTATATTTGTTTTCGTAACTGACTGTATCCGACTTCCGTGCAACAAAGACGTTGTTCTTTTCTCCTATGTAGGACTCTACTATTTTCCTTGATTTCCTAGCAGGACACATTTCTCTTATGTTTTACTTCTAGTGTTTCCTTTTTTATATATACCTTTTCCAGTTCAAAATGGGAATTGTACAGTTCAAAATGGAAAAATTATTATAAGTATAAATATAAAAGATATTTAATAAATTATTTTAGCAATGAAATTGTTAACATTTTATAATACTTACATATGCATAAATGTACGTGTGTGTGTGTGTACATATATATTCAAATATATATATGTATATATATATATTTACGTACATTTATGTATGTATAAGTATTATAAAATGTTAACAATTTTATTGCTAAAATGATTTATAAAATATTTTTTATATTTATACTTATTATAATTTTTCCATTTCGAACTGAACTATTCCCATTTTGAAATGAACTATTCCCATTTTGAACTGAACTATTCCCATTTTAACAGGAAAAGGTATAGATGTTACAAGATCTAGACTAAGGTTGATGGTCTTGCCAGCAGTTTGGACATCTACTTTCTTTTTTTTAGCAATCTTCCTCCATGTGGTCCGGGTCTTTTTCACCTCTCTTTGCGCATATCAATCGTCCTCAACAAACTTACCGGTTGTGTCGATATTTTTGACATTTGAAGCATTTCAGGGGCGCGGGGACACATTTTTCAAAACTCACAAGATAATAGGTGATATTCACCTCCTTGGAATAATTGAGCTGATTAGATGTCCAGCTGTAAGTGTTGCTCAGGATTTGTTCTTTGCCTTTTTTAATGGAGATTCTTCTGATATTTGTCAGTCCCTGTTTTCTCTGCTTTTCAAGGTCGACTGCGCCGTTCTGATAACTCTGTTGGAAGTGTTAAGTCTTTCTTGCGAGTATTCACGGCATTTAGTATTGCGGAAATTTTTCTTTTTGAGTAAGTTTTTTGCCAGCTTCCGGCTGTCCATCTCGACAAACAAGTTTGCACTCCCAGGAAAGAATATCAGTGAGAGCTGGCATGGAAAACCAGAAAATGGTATATGCACAACCCACCACCCGTCCAAGAAAATGCCATTCATAAACTCCTATGGGACTTTAACATACAAACGGATCACCTAATCCCGGCCAGAAGACCAGATTTAATAATAATCAACAAAAAAAGAGAACTTGCAAAATTGTCGACTTTGCTGTCCCGGCTGACCACAGAATAAAACTGAAAGAATGTGAAAAGAACGATAAGCACCTGAACCTTGCTAGGGAATTGAAAAAACTGTGGAACATGCAGGTGACAATTATACCAATTGTAATTGGTGCGTTTGGAACAGTAACTAAAGGATTGCTAAACGGACTAGTGGACTTGGATGTTGGTGGACGAGTGGAGACCATCCAAACAACAGCATTATTGATAACGGCCAGAATACTAAGAAGAATCCTGGAGACTTGCTGTAACTCAAACTCCAGTGAAAAACCATCGGCTAACGCTGATGTTAAAAGCTCTAATGAGTGAATAATAATAATAATAATAATAATAATAATAATAGCAAAGAGGTATTGAAAAAAGGTAAAACAATACAGACAAAACGGGGCATTCCAAAGCAAAGAAAGAAAATTCTATCAACAACTGGGAGGAGATGACAATAAAACATACCAACAACCGGATGCAAAATAAACCCAATGATTTTGGATCAAAATATGGCAACCAAAAAACAAAAAAGGCTGAGTAGATGTAACAATATGATAAGAGAACTGGAAGGACTCGAAGAAGGCCCGAATGCAGAAATACACACCAATTTATTCAAAACGACACTAAAAAAAATATGAAACTGGAAAACGCCAGGCAATGATGGAATTCATGGTTTTTGGTTTAAGTAATTCATCTCCATTCACGACAGACTAGCACTAGAAATGAATAAATACCTACAGAGAGCACACGTTCCCGAATGGATGACCAGAGGAAGGACCACATTGATACAAAAGGTCCCGAAAAAAGGAACCACCCCAAACAATTACAGACCCATAACTTGCCTACCGATGATATGGAAAATATTAACAGCACAAATAGGGGACGAGATTTACTACTCGCTAACAAGCAGCAGTTTGTTCCCTGACGAACAGAAAGGATGTTGCAAAGGATACTGAGGCACAGCAGAGTTACTTTACATAGATGAACACATCCTAAATGAGAGCAAGATCAGACGAAAAATGTACATGGATGACATCAAACTATTTGTCAAAAATGAAAAAGAACTGAAAACTACTAAACGCAGTTAGAATATACAGTCAGGACATAGGAATGCTATTTGGCATACAAAAATGTGCCATGCTTGTAATGAAAAGTGGCAAACGACATCTAACAGACGGATTGGAATTACCAAATCAAGACAAGATTAGAACACTCACAGAAAACGAAACCTACAAATATTTGGGCATCTTAGAGGCTGACACCATCAAACAAATGGAAATGAAAGACAAAATTAAAAAAGAATATCTCAGGAGAACTAGAAAACACTAGAGACAAAACAATCAAGCCGAAACCGTATCAAAGGATTAAATACCTGGGCTGTACTCCTCGTTAGAAATTCCGGACCCTTTCTCAAGTGGACCAAAGATGAACTTAAACAAATGCACCAAAGAACAAGAAAACTAATGACCATGCATAAGGCATTACATGCCAAAGACGACAAAGACAGACTATATGTTTTAAGAAAAGAGTGGGTAAGAGGACTTGCCAGCATTGAAGACAGAGT
>CAUZXS010006723.1:52500-62500 GCA_963585895.1 Sepioteuthis lessoniana | reverse complement strand
GCAGAAGATATCCCGCAACAACAATTACCGACGCCGACTACGCCGATGACATAGCGATACTGGCAAATACACCTGACCAAGCCGAAACACTTCTGCATAGCCTGGAACGAGCAGCAGCAAGCATAGGCCTCCATGTTAATGCACACAAAACGGAATATATGTGCTATAACCAAACGGGGGACATCTCCACTCTAGAAGGAACCCCTCTTAAACTAGTAGACAAATTCACGTACCTAGGAAGCAGCGTCGAATCAACCGAAAAGGACATCGAAACGAGGTTAACGAAAGCATGGACAGCTATCAATAGGCTATCGACTATATGGAAATCAGACCTAACCGATAAAATGAAACGCAGTTTCTTCCAGGCAGCGGTCACATCGATACTGCTATATGGATGCACTACATGGACGCTAACAAAACGGCTGGAGAAGAAACTAGATGGCAATTACACAAGAATGCTGCGTGCAATCCTGAACAAGTCCTGGCAGCAACACCCCACAAGACACCAACTGTACGGCCACCTGCCCCCTATCACGAAATCTATTCAAGTTAGGCGAACCAGACATGCAGGACATTGCTGGAGAAGCAGAGATGAACTCATAAGAGATGTACTCTTATGGATCCCCACACACGGCCGCGCAAAAGCAGGACGACCAGCACGAACGTACATTCAGCAGCTATGTGAGGATACAGGTTGTTGTCCTGAAGACCTGCCTAGGGCGATGAACGATAGGGAGGAGTGGCGAGAGAGGGTCAGGGATATCCGTGCTGCCAGCACGATATGATGATGATGATGATGAGAAGAGATCCAGTTTCTCTCTTAAGGTTTCCCTTTCTTATCCACGTTCACGTCTTCTCGCGAGAGATGTCACTTGTTAGTTGCTTAAAACATCCATAGAGTTGTTTATATTCCTATTTTTGCTTTCTGATTATTTTCGTTCTGTTGGTCTTTCTGTTGTCAGTATTGTTTCTGGTGGTGGTGATCCGTCTTCCTCTGCGCTTTTCTGTGTCGTCTTCTAGATGCGTCTGTCCTGTCTTCAGTGCTGGTTAGTCCTCTTCATCCTTCTTTTCTTGACACAGATAGTCTATCAGCGTCATCTCCGAGATGCAAGTTCTTGTGCATGGCCATTATTATTATCATTATTATTATTCACTCATTAGAGTTTTTAACATCAGCGTTAGCCGATGGTTTTTCACTGGAGTCTGAGTGACAGCAAATCTCCTCAAGTCTCCAGGACTCTTCTCAGTATTCTGGCCGTTCTCAATAATGCTGTTGTTTGGATGGTCTCCACCCGTCCGCCAACTTCCAAGTCCTCCAGTCCCTTTAGTAATCCTTTAGTTACTGTTCCAAACGCACCAATTACAATTGGTATAATTGTCACCTGCATGTTCCACAGTTTTTTCAATTCTCTAGCAAGGTCGAGGTACTTATCCTTCTTTTCAAATTCTTTCAGTTTTATTCTGTGGTCAGCCGGGACAGCAAAGTCGACTATTTTGCAAGTTCTCTTTTTTTGTTTATTATTATTATTTATTTATTTATTTATTTGTTTCTAGTTTGTATTTTTTGTCTATCTATTTTCAATTTATTTGTTTTTGTGTTTGTATTTTTATTACTATACATTTTTGCAGTTGTTGGTTTTCAGGTCACATTGTAAAAAATGGTTATACTAAATTATATATATATATATATATATATATATATATATATATATATATATATATGTGTGTGTATGTGTGTGTGTGTGTGTGTGTGTGTGTGTGTCTTTGCGTGTATGTGTGTGTGTGTGTGTGTTATAGACCATGAATGAATATACTCCTCACAATATTTTAGAATAAAAAGATAATTTTCTTTGAATCCAAACATACGGATATAATTAGGTGTCACATACCACCGAAACCCATTGCACTGAAAATCAAACTAAAAATTATAGTAATTTACAGAAGGACACAAGTGCGACGCAAGGCCGTATGAATGGGGCATCCAGTGAGACTTGAGCTCACTCGTGAATGTTTGCTAGTCTAGGTTGCTAACAATTACACCACCTGAGATGCCTCAAACCAAAAATTATAATGAAAGACACACACAGACAGACACATTCACACGTACGTAGGTATGTGTGAGTATGCGTGTGTGTGTGCCTGTGTGTGTATTTGTGCGTATTTATATACATATTTATATATATCAGACCCGTAGAATATATATTTAAGCAAATCTATTCGTAACAGTTGATATTTTCAATTTTACACAGCTACAGATTTTCGATGCTCTTGAGTTGGGAAATAAATAACTTCCAATCATATCCGTTCTGATTGTAAACAATCCACTATAAATAATAGAATATTTGTATAAAAGAAAATTCACTTCATATGAAAGATTTGTACAAGTGAACTTGTTTTAGGGTGTTACATCACTCGTTCACACACACACAAAGACACAGACACACACAGGGCCGCCCCTAGCGTAATGCAAAGCTCTTCGTAAGAGTTGAGCACTCTGGTAGCCGATAAGGTATAAAAAATGTAAACAAAGGCTGCTGCGGCTGTTGCTAAAATAAAAATACCTTAATATTCCCTTAGCCAACGTAGTCCGCTTGGTGGCCGACAGGTTTGAAGCTTAGTCTAACGTAAAGTTGGACGGGTTTCGATCCCGTCTTCGAGCGTCCTGCGTGTCTAACCACACTGAAGAGTTCTGATGGAACGAAACAGTCTGTCTGTGGATGACAATACATACATATACGAGGATCATTAAATAAGTTTCAAGACTTTTTTCGTATGGGCACTTTTATTGATAGTACACACATGAAACTCTAGTCCCCTTGGAAGTAATCTCCTCTGGCTGCAATGCACTTGTTGTACCGTTCCAACAACTTCTGAAAGGTCCCAGGGAAGTCCTCTTGTTTGAGCGTGTTAATGACCTTCGTCACAGCCTCTTTCATCTCTTCAATTCTCTCACAACGACAGCCTCTGAGGTTAGGGAATAAGCAAAAGTCACAGGGAGAAAGGTCTGGACTATAGGGAGGGTGAGGAACTGTCTTGATGCCCATCTTGCTCAAATAGTCTGTTACAAGGATGAAGTTGTGGAGTGGTGAATTGTCCTGATGGAAATGCCGCAGACCCGATTTGAAGGGTGCTGACCTCTTCCAATGGAATCTCTTCCTGAATTCCCTTAAAACATACTAAACCTAACCCTTTGGCCAATCAACTCTGGTGTATTGACTTCTTTACTTCTGGCACACATCTTATGATCCCTCACAGACTCCCTACCTTCCTTGAATCTCTTATGCCACTCAAAAACTGATGCTCGATTCATGCAAGATGGTCGAAAAGCAGTCTGAAGCATTCCATACGTTTCTGTGACATTATTTCCAAATTTAAAACAGAATTGAATTACATATCGTTTTTCTAGAGTATCCTCACGTCCAGATTGTAATTTGGAAATTTACCAGCTGTGACAATCAGACTTTAGTAGGGTGTATTCCAATTGCTGCTGTAGCCGTTAATTTGAACCTGAAATCATAAACATAGGCCAGTCATCTCATAAGATGTATAGCAATAACATACTGAATTTTCAAGAGTCTACGGCAATTTTAAATGCCTGTACAAAAAAAAAACTGAAACCTTATTGAATGCACCACGTATAAATATGTATATATTTTTTGTTGTTGTTGTTGTTGTTGTAGGTCTAAAGAAGAGAATAAAAATATTTTTAAATAGGTAGGTCCACGAAGAGATTTGTATTTTTTTAATTTTTTTTTTAATTTATAAATTCAAAAAATACAAATCTCTTCGTGGACCTATCTATTTTAATATGTATATATATATATATTTACATGTGTGTGTGCACGCGCGTGTGTGTATGTGTGTGTCAGAGAGAGATGGGTGGAGAGATAGTGAGAGGAAGAAATGAAACAAAAAGACAGAAACAATGAGAGTCAGAGCGAAAGAGAGAGAGAGAGAGAGAGAGAGAGAGAGAGATTCAGTGTGTGTGTGTGTGTGTGTGTGTGTGTGTGTGTGTGTGTGTGTGTGTGTGAGAAAGAGAGTGACAGAGTTAGTGTATGTGCGAGAGTGTGTGTGTTTGAGAGAGAGAGAGAAATTCAATATGTGTGTGTGAGAGAGAGAGAGAGAGAGAGAGAGAGACGGAAAGACAGAAACAGAGAAAGAGAGCGAGAGAGATTTGGTGTGGAAGAGAAATAGAGACGGAGAGAATAAAGTGGAACAGAAAAGGAAGGCGAGAGACAGAGAAAGAAACAAAGAATGAGACAGAGAGCGTTAGAGAGACAAAGAGAAAGCGACAGAAACAGAGAAAGAAGGAGAGAGAGAGAGAGAGAGAGACAGAGAGACAGAATCACAGAAAGAAAGAAAGAAAGAAAGAAAGAAAGAAAGAAAGAAACAGAGAGAGAGAGAAACAGAGATACAGAGAGATAAAGTGACAGAAACAGACAAAGAAGGTGAGAGACAAAGAAAGAAAGAAAGAAAGAGGGAGAGGACGAAAGAGAGAAAGAGAATGAAAGAAACTCAAAAAGAAAAGAGAGATTTTGTGAGTGAGACTCCAAATCCAGTCTATTTTCTTGTCGAAAGAGAGAAAGATTTAGAGTGAAAGAAATTCAGAAAGAAAAGAGAGATTTTGTTCGTGAGATTCCAAATCCAGTCTATTTTCTTGTCGAAAGAGAGAAAGATTTAGAGTGAAAGAAATTCAGAAAGAAAAGAGAGATTTTGTGAGTGACATTCCAAATCCAGTCTATTTTCTTGTCGAAAGAGAGAAAGATTTAGAGTGAAAGAAATTCAGAAAGAAAAGAGAGATTTTGTGAGTGAGATTCCAAATCCAGTCTATTTTCTTGTCGAAAGAGAGAAAGATTTAGAGTGAAAGAAATTCAAAAAGAAAAGAGAGATTTTGTTCGTGAGATTCCAAATCCAGTCTATTTTCTTGTCGAAAGAGAGAAAGATTTAGAGTGAAAGAAATTCAGAAAGAAAAGAGAGATTTTGTGAGTGAGATTCCAAATCCAGTCTATTTTCTTGTCGAAAGAGAGAAAGATTTAGAGTGAAAGAAATTCAGAAAGAAAAGAGAGATTTTGTGAGTGAGATTCCAAATCCAGTCTATTTTCTTGTCGTTCGGGGATCGAATCTTAAAAGTTCCGTTCGAATCTGTTCTAGCAAAAGTCCACAGTTTTATTTACGATTCCAATTGATGTTTTTTATTTATTTATTTATTTATTCATTCATTTATTTTTGGGAGTCTTTTTTTTAATTTCCTTTTTTTGCTTTAGCTACCCCACATGTTTTGCCAGCAACTCTAAGCTATTTCATTCTACACCCCCCACACACACGCACACTTATCCTGCTACCAGCCGACATTAATTGCTAATTGGTCTCTCACGTTAATTAACCTAACAAATATCTTGCACACATTCCCTTAACCTTCACCTCTCTCTCTCTCTCTCTCTCTCTCTCTCTCTCTCTCTCTCTCTCTCTCAAAATAAAAGAAAAGAAAAAAAGAAAAATCTAACTTGAGAACTCAGCTTGGTTGGTAGGGGTTGATAGATGCTAAATGCTTGTAATGTGGCACTTGGAGAGGCAGTTGTTACAGGCTGGGGTAAAAGTCCAATTCCGTAGGGTGGGGCGATTGGTTAAATAAAAGTCAAGAATGAAGTAGTTGAAAAGCAATTAAACTAACTTCTTCATTCTTTAAAGATTTCTAGATTTGATTATTTCTTTCTTTCTTATTTTCATTCTTTCGTTTTCATTCGACTAAAATTTCTATCTTTCTTCCTTTCTCTCTGTCATTTTTACAGTCTTTCATCCGTTTTTTTCGATAGAAAGAATTTTTTTTTTTTTATTTATTTATTTATTTATTTATTCGCTTATTTATTTTTTCCTTTTTTTTTCTCGTTTCTTTTCTATACAAGGAATGGATTTTCTTTCTTTCTTTTTTCAATACAGAGAATGAATTTTCTTTCTTTCTTTCTTTCTTTCTTTCTTTCTTTCTTTTGTTCTTTTTTCTATACATGGAATGAATTTTCTTTCTTTCGTTCTTTCTTTCTTTCTTTCTCAGTTTTTTTTTTACTTTCTTTCTTCTATTCTTTTTTCAATACGTAGAATAAATTTTCTTTCTTTCTTTCTTTCTTTCTTTCTTTCTTTCTTTATTTTCTAACTTTCTTTTTTTGTCTTTTCTATACATATAAGGAATTTTCTTTCCTTCTTTCTTTCTTTCCCCACATAGTGAATTTTCTGTTTTCCTTCCTTCCTTCCTTCCTTCCTTCCTTCCTTCCTTGCTTCCTTCCTAGTTTCTCCAACTGACTCATTTTTTTCGATCTTCACCTTCTCATCTTTTTTTTCTTCTTTCCCTCTTTCTTTCGTACTTTCTTTTTTTTTTCTTTCCACCAAGCCCTATTTTTTGTCTTATTCTCAAGAGATTACACTTTTTTTGTTTCTTTCTTCCCCCACCACCCGAGCATCCTGTTTTTTTTTTCTCTCTACCTTGCTCCGCTTCTTTCTTTCTTTCTTTTCCACACAGCCTGTTTTTTTTTTTTTCTCTCTTCTACTCGCAAAGTACTTTCTTCTTTCATTCACTTATTTTTTTGTTTTTTCTTTCTTTTTCCTCTGCTCAGCCTGAATTTTTCTGTCTTCGAATTTCCACTCAGTTTTTCTTTTTTTCTTTCTTCCTTTCTTTCTAGACATTTTAAAGAAATTATCTGCTTTAAGATATAATGAAAAAGTATTAAGAAAGTGAAAGTGAAAGTGAAATTAAAGGTAAAATATCTGTCTTTCGATGTATCGTAAAATATCATTCAATACAAAATCTACAATCTATTAGGAAATAGACCTTAGCTTAAGATCCCTGTCTTACCATGTAGAGGCTAATATTATTCAGCCCGAAACATTTGACTTACATTGTATTGTAAAACAGCGTTTAGCTCTAAATGTCTGACATGGTACTATTTACCAACCCCTCCGCTCAAGCAGGATATGACACAAGGTTAATTTTTAAGCGGAGTTTAACAGGTTTGAATTCAGAGTTTTCCTTCTCCTAGACTAGTTGCCTAACCAAGGCTGAAGAACCTAGTCTGTCCTACTATTTACCCATAGCTGGAGGGAGAATAATTGGATTCATACCTTCCCCAAGGGTATTAGTGCTATGTGAAATGCAATCAGTCTCGTCCAGGATTTGAACTCGAGACGCCGTGTTCATTTCCTACGACGATAACGACTACACCACGGGCACCTCCATTAAAATGTCTGACATGGTGCCTAGCAAAATATCCCTCTGCCCGATTTCGGACTGTCGATGTTTGGTAAAATTGTCGTCAACTCTAAATGCCTGTCCTACAGTGTATAGTAGAATATCTTTCAGCGGAAAATATATGACTTACGATGCATAGTAAAATATCACTTTGCCCCAAATGCTTGACTAACGATATATTTGTTTGTTTATTTGGGTTTTATGGGATATCAACATTTGTTAGTTCTTTAATGCCAAATCTATTTTTATACAAATAAACAGTTCTATTTCAAACAATTCCGTTTAGCAAAAGTATATAGTTTAATTGATAAAACATTTTTATTTCAAGCTATTTAGTTTAGACAAACCGTTTAAATTTGAACAATTCAGTTTAGTATAGATATAGTTTTTGTCGACACACAATTAAATGTCAAAACAGTTCTATTTCAAGCAATTCAGTTTAGCGTAAGTACAGTTTCAATGTCAAAATCATTTCTATTTCAAACAATTCAATTTAGTGTAAGAACAGTTTCAATGTCGAAAACAATTCTACTTCCAACAATTCAGTTTAGTATAAGTACGCAGTTTAAACATCAAAACAATTCTCCTCTAGGTAATTCAGTTTAGCATAAGTAGGCATTTTAGTTCTATTTAACCCATCGATAGGACTCTATCAGGTGCTACCACTTCAAGTCTGAGTGGACCTGGGAGCGATGGCCATGAAGGGTTACTCCACATTCCCCAAAGTACCAGCATTACTGAAACCTCATTATCAGATTATTTAGTGTCATATCTAGGACACTCGTTCGGGGGTCTTACCCGTCTGGAGAGATGCAGTCGGTGAATTCTACACCCCTAGCCGACTGGGGACACTTACGATGTAAATTAAAATATCACCCCATCTAAAATGCTTGACATACGATGTCAGTTACTCAAGTCAAAATTATTGCCTTTTAGTTTATGGTAAAACAGCCGTTAGATAGAAATAATAGGCTCATGGTATATAATAAAGTGAACTCAAATTCAAACTGTATATCATGAAATAGCGCTCAACTGGAAATATAGCGCTTACGATGGATAAGAAAGTTGGACTCAGTCCTAAATATAAGTGCATTAGTGTATAATGAAAACACAGATTACGAAATATTTGGTTTAGAGAGTATAACAGTATATGGCTCAATTCAAAATACCGGTTTCCCAGTCGGCTGGGGCTGTAGAATGCACAAACTACACCTGTGCAGAGGGGTAAGACCTCCCCAAACGAGTGTCCTGATTATGACACTAAACAGTCTGATGATGAGATTCCAGATATATTTGGGCTTTGGGAAATGATGAGCACCCCTTCATTGCCATTGCTCCCATGTCCACTCTGCCCCGGTGTGGTAGCACCTGATAGGGTCCTATCTATGGGTTAATAGAACTAATAGCATACTTATGCTAAACTGAATTGTTTGACTAAACTGACTACCTTGAAAAAGAAATGTTTTTGACAATTAAACCGTGCTTACATTTAAACTGCGTGCTTATGCGAGACTAAATTATTTGAAATAGAACTGTTTTTTTACATTGAAACTGTACTTACACTAAACTGATTCGTTTAATATAGAACTGTTTTGACATTTAACTGAGTGTATACAAAATCTATACATATACTAAACTGAATTAGCTGAATTAGAACTGCTTGACTAAACTGAATAGCTTAAAAAGAAATGTTTTTGACAATTAAACTGTACTCACATTTTAACTGCGTACTTATCCTAAACTGAATTGTTTAAAATTGAACTATTTTCATGAACTGTACTTATTAACAATTAAACTGTGTACTCATGCTAAACTGAATTGTTTGAAATAGAACTGATTATTTACATAAAAATGGATTAGATGTTAAATAACCTACAAATTTTGATATGCCATAAAATCCGACCAACCATCCAACCAACCAACCAACCATCAAAATACTGGGATTTAAGGGTTAAAAGCTATATGTTTATCTTAGTCAGACACAAGGTTGATCTTACCGATCTTTTTAGATAAAGACGACGTCTTTTACCATTGCAATATTTTTTTTTTGTTTTATTTATTTATTTCTCTTCTTCCTGTTTTTTTTTTTTTTCCTGTCTTTTCCGTTGTCGCTTTTCTCGAAGAACCTTAACATTTTTGTCGGCATTCTCATACTTTATATTGTTCCAATCTGTTCTGATTGCATTTGAAAGCTTCAAGAAACAAAACCTCTGGGAGACACAATTTGACACCGTCCCCAAATTTGGCCTCGGAACTTGAAAATTCTCCTGGAGACCCGAATTAGTTTTGGTGCCAATTAGTTTCCGGATAACAATGCCACAAAAAAATAATAATTAAAAACTTGCAAGACTACAGATTAAACGGAAAAAGCAGATTTGTTAATGAAGAAGAAGAAGAAGAAGAAGAAGAAGAAGAAGAAGAAGAAGAAGAAGAAGAAGAAGAAGAAGAAGAAGAAGAAGAAGAAGAAGAAGAAGAAGAAGGCAAAAATAAAGAGTTGTCATTTGATCAAATTGATTTAGAGACTTTGATGAGTTGGTATCAATTCGTAAAGAGTTTGGACAAATAGATAGGGAGATAGATAAAAAGAGACGCGGAGGGGTAAAAACGAAGGAATCAAAAGAAAGAAAGAAAGAAAGAAAGAAAGAAAGAAAGAAAGAAAGAAAGAACGATGAAATATACGAAGAAAAAAAGAAAAATGGATTATTCAAAGAAATAAAGAAAGAAAAATTGAAAGAAAGATAAAACATAGAAAGAAAGAAAGAA
>CAUZXS010006723.1:17500-47500 GCA_963585895.1 Sepioteuthis lessoniana | reverse complement strand
ATAACAATCAGAGTGACTTGAAGATACACACTCACACAGACACACTTATATATATATATATATATATATATATATATATATATATGTTATAAGCCAATAGTTTGTAGCCAACGATATTTCGAAACGAGTCATTAAAACTCATTTGTTTGAAGTTTGGTTTGGTTTAATGGCATATCAACCATTGTACGCTATTTAAAACCAAATCCATTTTTATACATATAAACAGTTCTATTTCAAATCATTCAGTTTAACGTATTTACACAGTTTAGTCTTATTTGACCAATAGACAGGACCCTATCTGATACTACCTCTCTGGGACAGAGTTGACCTGGGGGCGATGGCAATAAAGGGGTACTCTGCATTCCAAAAAGCTCCAACATTAGTTGAGCCTCCCCATTAGATTGTTTAGTCTCATATCCAGGACACCCATTGGGAGTATCTTACGCCTCTGCAGAGATGCAGTCGGTGTTTTCTGTAGCCCCAGCCGACTGGGCCCTCGTTAGTTTCAGGTATCCCTAACAAACACTAATGATTCTATCTAATATTAATTATTTGCCTGCACACAGTTTAAGGCTTTCAAGAATTCCTGTCTAACATCAATATCAATCATTCATTTACAAACTGTTGTGTAATATAATGGCCGAGGGATTTCGTTTTGTATATCTTGCCTTTCGGTTTACTTAGGCTGAGAACTTTTCGTTTAGAACATGGGTTAGTTAAGTGCAACATGAACGCAGATGTTCACGCGCGCGAGGAGAGGACGCGTCATTCACAGATGTCAAAATAAAACCCCAGATAGGAAATGAGACCAGAAGATGTGAGTGGCGTCACGCACCGGAAGCGGGGGCTGAGATTTGAGAAAAGTCAGTTAGTTCAGTTTTAGCGTCTGAGGAAGACGGTTGACTTTCGGGGTTCGCCGAGACCAGACCAGTAATTTGTGGCGGGGTGCATCGCGTGGTCGGGGGCAGATGGAAAAGTCAGCATAGAAAGATGGTATATCACTCTCTTTATGTCGAAAAACGTTTTAACTCAAAGGTAATAAAAAGTTTCGTACCTGAACTAAGAAGTCGTAAGTATTTTTTGTGGTCCTCTAGGCTACATCGGGATTCCAATGTTATCTATATATGAGTTATGAACATTCTAAGTATATTTCACATGTTCATGTACGGCTATGTAATAGTTGAAGGGTTTCAAGTATTGTTTTTTTTTACATTATTGATTATACATATCAAGTATTCTTGACAAATTCAAATAATTTGTTCACAGCTGTACCATTTCAAATGACTGATGATTACAATCTTTAATAAATGATTGAAATGTTCTATTTGACTCTTAGATAGGACTCTAACGTGTACTACGACTCCGGGTCAGTGGGGAACTTGTACAGGGTGGACTGATAAAATTGTCGTCCTAAAGAAAACACCACTACAGTTTTATTTTAAAACTTTTATTGAAAAAATCAATTCAACTAACTTGATTAGATAGTAGAGCTAACATCTATTCAATGTAGCCGCCTTCAGCCGTAATCACCGCCTCGATACGGATCCGGAACTGTGAGCATGCCTTTTCCACAAGCGCCGGCGTGAGATCGGCGAATACTCGGCGGATGGCGGCGATCAGGCTGGCTTTGGTGTTGTGGGAAGTCATGTTGGTGATGTTCTCGACTTATGACCAAACGAAGTAGTCCAGTGGGTTCAGGTCGAGGGAAAAAGGGGCAGTGAGAGAAGGGTACAAAGTCGATGCACTCCTTCTGAATCCAAGCCTGGGTCTCTTTGGACTTCTGAGCCGGCGCCGAATCTTGCTGCCACACCCAGGGTCTCCCACCGGACACCTGATTGCACCAGGGGATCACCACACTCTTCAGCACATCCAGGTACACATTGGTGTTGACTTTCAAGCCGACTTCGTAGATGTGAGGTGACATGAGGTGGCCCTCACTTGAAACCACACCAAAGACCATAACCGTAGCCGGAAACTGTTTTCATCACCCTGGGCACGTCCCTGTTATTCGAGGAAATCCAGCGATGGTTCTGGCTGTCATAACTTGGATTGGTAGAGTGCATGAGTTGTACAGCGGCGCATCTCCGATCTCGCTCGTTGAACATTGTGCCACTTTCAGACATGACAGAAGGCTCCTATCGCTCTTGGAATTTGTACACAACTGGCCAACAAGTATATGGTCTGTAACAAAAAAGAAAACTGGTTTTCATTAAAAGGAAATGGAATCATGTCGTCTTTTCTAAGCCGACAATTTTATCGTTCCACCTTGTAGAATTGTCAATGATGGAATACCCCCACATTCACGAGAGCTTTACAACTAGAGACTATCAGATACAGTTCAGTGTCATACCCAAGACACTTGTTCTATTTATCCTATAGATGAGGCTCTAAAAGGTACTAATTCTCCCGATCAGAGTGGACCTTGGAATAATGGCACAAAAGATGTATTATCATCATCATGTCGAGCCCCCAGCACGGATATCCCTGTCTCCTCCCTGTCGTTCATCGCTTCTAACAGGTCCTCTGGGCTACATCCCGTCTCCTCACAGAGCTGCTGTATGTATGTTCGAGCTGGTCGTCCTGCTTTTGCTCGGCCATATGAGGGGGTCCATAGGAGTGCATCACTTATGAGCTCATCCCTGCTTCTCCAGCAGTGTCCTGTATGTCTGGTTCGTCTAACTTTGGTAGTTTTCGTGATGGGAGGCAGGTGGCCGTACAGTTGATACTTTGTGGGGTGTTGCCTCCAGGATTTGTTCAGAATTGCTCGCAACATTCTTGTGTAGTTGCCGTCAAGCTTTTTCTCCAGCTGTTTAGTTAGCGTCTATGTAGTGCATCTATATAATAGTATCGACACGACCGCTGCTGGGAAGAAATTGCTTATCATTTTATCGGTCAGGTCTGACTTCCATATGACCGATAGCTTATCGATGGCTGTCCATGCTTTCGTTAGCCGCGTGTCGATGACTTTTTCGGTTGATGAGACACTGCTTCCTCTACATTCCCCGAAACTCAAGGACAGGAGCCTTACAATCAAGTGTTGCATATTGACCCCGGCCAAGCTGTTAAAAGAAGAAATGCACCTGTGTAAATAACAGGTGCATCTGGTCGTGGATGTCTGGGGATAACCTTGACTGTCGACGGTTTGAATTGAGTGGGCGTAAAACAATAACATAACTCGGTGCACAGGAAGTTCGAATCAGTTGGAGAGAAGATGCTGGAATGAGAAACATGTCCCAGCAGAGGCTGGGCCCCCAGACTCCCGGTTAAGCAGCCCAGGAGAATGGGAAAGAAACGCTGTAATGGCCATAAGAGTTGGGTTCAATATGTTGTAGTTCTGTTCAGTCTCCAACTCCCTCTCACGCACAACCCTTTCAATAAAGTGAGAGGTATATTTTCCTAAAGATCTGTGTCCGCTCGTCGTTATAGTGCTGAATATGTTTCTGCATGTATATGTGTATGAATAGTTAGTTGTGACTATACAACACAAGTACCGTTCAGTATTATACCCAGGACAATTGTACTATTCGACATATAGATGGGATTCTACCTGGTATTACCACTTCAGGTTATAGTGAGCCAGGGAGTAATGGTAAAAAAGTAGTCCTCCATATTCCCCAAAGCTCCAGGACTTGAACCTCACAATCAAATGCAGTTTAGTGTCATACCAAGGACAATCATTGGGATATTTTACTTCACTGCAGACATGCAGTCGACATATTCCACAATCCCAGCCGATGGTGTGGATATATCATCATCATCATCATCATGTCGTGCTGGTAGCACGGATATCCCTGACCCTCTCTCGCCACTTCTCCCTATCGTTCATCGCCCTAGGCAGGTCCTCAGGACAACATCCCGTATCCTCACATAGTTGCTGAATGTATGTTCGTGCTGGTCGTCCTGCTTTTGCACGGCCATGTGTGGGGGTTCATAAGAGTACATCACTTATGAGTTCGTCCCTGCTTCTCCAGAAGTGTCCTGCATATCTGGTTCGTCTAACTTGAATAGCTTTTGTGATAGGAGGCAGGTGGCCGTATAGTTGGTGTCTTGTGGGTTGTTGCCGCCAGGACTTGTTCAAGATTGCTCGCAGCATTCTTGTGTATCGACTGTATTTTATCTGTTGGGTAAGGCTTCCTCAATGAGTGTCCTGGATATGACACTAAACAATCTGATGGTGAGACTCCAGTAATGCTGGACCTTTGAAGAATGCGGAGTACCTATTCATTGCCATCACTCCCAGGTCCACTCTGTCCCGGATGAGTAGCACTTGATAGAGTCCTATCTATGGGTCAGATAGAACTATTTGTCATTTAAACTGAGTACAAACAAATGACTCATGCTAAGTTGAACTGTTAGTGATACATATCAATACTTGGAACCATTTAACTTTGTTGACTGTGTTTACAAATCCTATATATTCAATATATTTGTATTAATAGGATTTGGCATTAAATAACCTACAATGGTTGATATGCCATAAATCCCAACCAAACCAAATTCTATATATTTGATATATATGTATAAAGAGGATTTGACATTAAACAGTCTACAATGGTTTATATGCCATAAAACACAACCAAACAAAATTATATATACTTATTATATATGTATAAAGAGGATTTGGTATTGATTAACCTTCAAGTGTTGATATGCCATAAAACCAAACCAAACAGAGTCCGTTGGTTTAATGGCATATCAACCTTTGTAGGATATTTAATGCCAAAGCCATTCTCCTTCAACAATAGTAGTTGTATTATTTAACCGATAGCAGGAAGGATAAGGGGTTTCACAATTTCCCCAAAAACTATTCGTGCGAGAGTGAACGTTATTGTGCGACTAGAGTTCGGACTTGCTCAATACGATTTCACAGTCAATCGCTTTAACCATTACACCAGGAGGACACCCTCACTGTCGTCCCTTGTATTTATAAGTGCCTGTGAGTGAAAGCTGATGATAATGTCGAGGTGAAGGCAGATTTGTTACAATGAGTAGTTTGTTTTTTTTTGAGTCTAATGTTCGATGTTATCTATTTCATAGCGATTTCCCAATCTTCTATTATTTATCGATGCGTCCCACCAACTCACGAATATGGCACAAGGCCGTTTTTAAGGTGGGTCACGCCCACACGCGTCCGGCAAGGCCAAAAATACCTTCAACCCCGCGATTTACCAATCTTCTTATAGTGGTGAATTCTAACGTTTATTTCCATTGTTTTCATAATCATTGTAAGTCACAGAGCTTCTCTCTCTCTCTCTCTCTCTCTCTCTCTCTCTCTTTCTCTCGCCATCTATCTCCCTCTCACTCTCTCTTGCACACACACACTTTTGCATACTCTCTCTCTCTATCTATCTATCTCCCTCTCACTATCTCTTGCACTCTCACACATTTGCATACTCTCTCTCTCTCTCTATCTATCTATCTATCACCCTCTCACTCTCTCTTGCACTCTCACACATTTTCATACTCTCTCTCTCTCTATCTATCTCTCTCACTCTCTCTTACACTCTCACACATTTTCACACTCTCTCTCTCTCTATCTATCTATCACTCTCTCTTGCACTCTCACACATTTGCATATTCTCTCTCTCTCTCTCTCTATCTATCTATCACTCTCTCTTGCACTCTCACACATTCGCTTACTCTCTCTGTCTCTGTCTCTGTCTCTCTTACACACATAAACACTCTCTCTCGCACTCTCGCTCTATCATACATGCGCATACTCTCTCCCCCTCTCTCTTACTCTCTCATAAATACACATACTTTTTCTCTCTCTCTCTCTCTCCCATATCTTTCTCTCTCTCTCAGACATACACAAACTCTCTATGTTCTCCCAAAACTCTCTCTTTCGCTCTCTCACACATACACACAATCTCAGTCTCCCATAAATCTCTCCCTCTCTCTCTCTCTCTCTCTTTTACTTACACATACTGTCTATCTCTCTCTCACTCTCACTCGCTCTTTCACACATACACATACTCTCTCTCTTTCGTTTTCCCATATAAACACATACTCTCTCTCTCTCTCTCTTACTCGCTCGCTCGCTCTCTCATACGTACAAATAATCTCTCTCTCTCACACACATACACATATTCTCTCTCCCTCTTACTCAGTATCCCTCTCTCTCTCTCTTTTTTTCTCTCTGGATGCGTTTTGTGTGTAAGTGTATGAGTGTAAGTCTCTCACACTCTCTCACTCTCTCTCTCTCTCTCTCTCATACACTCTCTCTTTTTCTCTATCTCTGGATGTACTGTATGTGTAGCTGTGTATTTGTGTAACTCTCTCACTCTCTCTCTCTCTCTCTCTCTCTCTCTCTTACTTATACTCTCTCACACACGCACATACTCATACTCTCTCCCTCTCTCCCTTAACTCTCTATCTGTCTCTCTTTTTCTCTCTGGACGCGTTGTTTGTATAAACGTATGTGTGTAAGTCTCTCACTCTCTCTCTCGTCTCTCTCCCTCTCACTCTCTCTCTCTCTCTCTTTACACACGACAGATACGCACACAAGCACTCTCTCTCCCATACACTTTCTCTCTTTCTCTATCTCTGGATGTACTGTATGTGTACGTTTGTATTTGCGTAACTCTCTCTCCCACTCTCTCTCTCTCTTCACCGGCCAACGGCGTACAGCATCTTTGGCCTTATCTGCAGGCAGACCTCATCAAAAATTCATATGGCCTCATGATGATGGAACCAGAGAAAAATATTGATAAATACATAAACAAATGAATAAAAAAAAACATTGAAATAAACAATAGATGAATAAAAAAAAAATAATACATACGTACACACACACATATATATATAGGTAATCGTGTAATGAACACGGTTAAGGACTGGAATTCGGAATGTGAAGGTAAACACGCAGGAAAGAAGAAGAAGAAGAAGAAGAAGAAGAAGAAGAAGAAGAAGAAGAAGAAGAAGACAGTAATTTCGACAGAGTCCGCAACACATACTAATTACCATAAGATCAAGTCGTGCAGAAACGGTTAGAGCACCCGCGGCGTAGTGTGTAACATACTGAAGTACCGTATCGTAGTAAGCGATTTCGAATTAAACCCAAATTCATCGATCACACTTCAGTCCATGAAGTTAAACTTGATTTAGTTTGTTTTCTTTCTTTAACGGCATATCAACCTTCATGGATTATTTAATGCCAAAACCATTCTTGTATAAAAACGCTGGTGGTACTATTTAACCCACAGATTGGAGAATAAGGAGGTTCGTGCCTTTCCCAAATAGATTAGTTATTCACTAAACTTTGCTAAGTGGTTGTACGAGAGAAAAGAAATATGGAGAACCCAGTGAGAATCGAACTCACTAAAAATGGTCTGCTAAGCTAGCTTGTTAACCACTATATCACAGCCCAGTCGGCTTGGGCGGCAGAATGTACGCCGACTGCATCTCTGCATAGGGGTAAGACCCCTCTCTACCTAATGTCCTGAATATGACACTAAACTGTATCTGATGGTGAGGCTCCTGTCCAGGAGCTTTGGGAAATGTGGAGTATCCCTTCATTGCCATTACTCCCAGTTCTACTCTGATACAGAGTGGTAACACACATCAGGGTCCCATCTATGGGTCAAATAGAATTGTTTTAATCCTTTAACTGTGTACAAATAAATGAAATGACGGGTGTTGAATTAAATTGTTAGTTTTAAATTACCAAGCTAGGAATCATTGAAATGTTTGCAAGCAAATGGGCCCAGGCTCAAGAAAATATGCGTTTAAAAATTATATATATATATATATCTACAGGGTGAAACGATAAAATTGTCGTCCTAAAGAAAACCACACTGCAGCTTTATTTTAAAACTTTTACTGAAAAAATCAATTCTGCTAATTTGATTATGTAGTAGAGCTGACATCTACAGGGTGGAACAATAAAATTGTCGTCAGAAAGAAAACAAGACTACAGCTTTATTTTAAAACTTTTATTGAAAAAATCAATTCAGCCAACTTGATTATGTAGTAGAGCTGACATCTACACACACACAAATATATATATATATATATATATATATATATATATATATTGTAACAATGTTGGTTGTCACTAATTCACTTGGGTTTGTGACGAACCAAGTGCGATATAATATGGAGAGTGCTCAATATCTGTGATAGAGCTATTATGTAATATAATAATAATAATAAATAGGTATATATTAGATTTTATATATTTAATGCCATGGAAGTCTGTTTGGTTTTGTTTCTTTTATTAATGGCAGAGCAACATTTGTAGGTTATTTAATGGCAAAGCCATTATCTTAGAAGAACAGTAGTGGTAATATTTAACCCATAGTTGGGAGGATAAGGGGGTTCATACCTTTCCCAAGGGTATTTGCCCGAAAGTGAACGTAATAGCCCGACTGGAGTTCAAACTCGCTTACTACGATTTCGCAGTCCATCGTTTTAACCATTACACCACGAGGACACTCTCATGGAAGTTTGTCTGAGACCTTATGTTTCATGAAGTTTTACAAACGACAATCATAAAGCAGATAACATTATGAAACCTAAGGTCGCAGACAAACTTCCATGGCATTGAATATATACAATCTAATATATTATTACTATTATATATATATATATATGTGTGTGTGTGTGTGTGCGCGCGTTCGCGCGTGTGTGTTATAAGTAAATATATATTTAATCGCATGAAAGCTGGTCTGCAACCACAGGAGTCATGACGACAACCAACACTGTTAGTAGGTAGAGTGTTCGCCAATGATCCGGGAGACCTGGGTTCAATCCCAAATCGCGTCATACCAAAGACTTTTAAAAAATGGTACTAGATACTGCCTTGCTTAATACTCAACAATATAAGGTACGTATCAAGGGTAAAATGGAGCAATCCAGGGAAAGGTGTAGCACCCTCCCCTACACCTCGGTGTAGTAGCTACTGAAAAGGGAACCTTCTGTTCGCCTTCGACTAAAGGGAGACAACTTTACTTTACTTACATATTTCATTGAACATAATAGACATTTTTGTCTACATATTTTTTTGTTGATCCTTTCGTATTGCCGTATTGATTTTATCATATTTACCCAACCGCTCCGCTCGGTTAGGATAAGACACAAGGTCAATTTTTAAGTGGAGGTTTTAACAGGTTTGAATTCAGAGTTTTCCTTCTCCTAGACTAGTTGCCTCACCAAGGCTGAAGAACCTAGTCTGCCCTACTATTTACCCATAGCTGGAGGGAGAATAATTGGATTCATACCTTTCCCATGGGTATTAGTGCTATGTGAAATGCAATCAGTCTCGTCCAGGATTTGAACTCGTGTCACCGTGTCCAATTCCTGCGACGATAACCATTACACCACGGGCACTTCGTATTGATTTTATGATATTCGGCGGGAATTGGTTGATGCATCTTCCATAATTATTTATTTCCCAAGTATTTTCTGTCCGACTATATATATATATATATATATCAACAGGATTTGGCATTAAATAATGTACAAGGGTTGATATGCCATTAAACCAAATCAACTAACCAAATATTATATCAAATAAAGTACCCTCTGAAAGGGAACGGAATTGTGCGACTGGAGTTTGAACTCACACTCCAGCACGTTAACCACTATGCCCCGGGAACTCCCTCTACTTCGAAGTTAATCTAACTAGGTAATTATAATTGGTTACTATCAAGTAACACTAAACAATCTGAGGCTTAGATAACATACGTACTAAGCTTAGTAAATACCCTGACTACCCGTGTATAACACGCGTTGACGTATAATACACACCTTTATCTTTCAGAGTGTTTCTTTGGTTGTTTGGTTGGGTTTTATGGCATATCAAACATGACACTATACAATCTGATGGTGAGGCTCCAGTACTGCAGGAGCTCTGGAGAATGCGGAATTCATTGCCATCGCTCCCAGGTACACTCTGGTCCTGAGTATTAGTACCTGATGGGGGTCATATTTATGGGTCAGATACGGTGCCTTCAATAAGTCTCCAGACTTTTTTGTACAGGCATTTAAAGTTGGTGTAAACTCTTGAAAACTCATTATGTTATTGCTATACATCTTATGAGATGATAGACCAATTTTTATGATTTTAGGTTCAAATGAACAGCTACAGTAGGAATTGGAATACACCCTACTAAAGCTTGATTGTCACAGCTGGTGAAGTTCAAAAATGCAATCTGGACGTGAGAACACTTTAGAAGAACAATATGCAATAAAATTCTATTCTAAACTTGGAAAAAATACCAAAGAAACGAATGAAATGCTTCAGACAGCTTTTGTAGCATCTTGCATGAATCGAGCTTCAGCTTTTGAGTGGCATAAGAGATTCAAGGAAGGCAGGGAGTCTGTGAGGGATGATTAGATGTATGGGAGGAGTAAGGAAGTCAATACATCAGAGTTGATTGGCCAAAGGGTTAGGGTTACTATGTTGAGGTTTTAAGGGAGTTCAGGAAGAGATTCCTTGGGAAGAGGCCAGCACTCTTCAAATCGGGTCAGTGGCATTTCCACAAGGACAATACACCAGTCCACAATTCCATCCTTGTCACAGACTATTTGCGCAAGATGGGCATCAAGATAGTTCTCCAGCCTCCTTATAGTCCAAACCTTGCTCCCTGTGACTTTTGCTTATTCCTTAAGCTCAGAGGTTGTCGTTATGAGACAATTGAGGAGATGAAAGAGGCTGTGACGAAGGTCATTCACACGCTCAGACAAGAGGACTTCGATGGGGCCTTCCAGAAGATGTCAGAACGGTACAACAAGTGGATTGCAGCTGGGGGAGATTATTTCGAAAGGGACTAGAGTTTCATGTGTGTACTATCAATAAAAGTGCCCATACGAAAAAAGTCTGAAAACTTATCTAATGATCCTCGGAGAACTGTTTGACATTTATTTAAACTGTGTGCAAACAAATGACTTTAGCTGAATTGAATTGTTTGAAATAAGAAATATTTGATCATTTAACTATGTGTAAACAAATAACCGATGTTTAATTGAATTGTTCGTGGTAGCACTATGTAGAGTCCCAGAACTGTTTGACATTTGAACTGTGAGCAAAAAAATGACCTATGCTAAATTTAGTGGTTAGAAATAAAACAGATAATTTGTTGTATAGTGGCGCTGACCATGTGACTTCCGGTATCTCGGAGGCATAAAGGACGCCGTATTTCTTGCCTCCGAGATACTGGAAGTCACGTGGTACAACCCACTATACAACACATTTAAATTTTTGTATCAACAAAATGATTTTACAAATCATAAATTTGATATATATTCACAGTTATACCATTGGGAAGACATGAATCCAATTATTTTCCTTTCAGTTATGGTTAAATAGTAGAGCAGACTAGGTTCTTTAGTCTCTGTTAGACAACTCATCTAGGAAAAGTAAAGCTCTGAAATCAAACCTGTTAAACTGCGCTTAAAAACTGACCTTGTATCACATCAAGTCCATGCAGAGAGGTTGGTGAATATATATATTTAATAAATACGAAAAACAGTATTTGGCATTAAATAACCAGCAATAGTTTCTCTGTCAGAAAAAGCCAAACTAAAACAAACCAAACAACACCCTGTTCAAAAATATATATATATATATATATTAAGTAAGAAGGAAAGTTGCCGACCGTAGTCGAGGGCGACCAGAAGGCTCCCTTTTCAATAGCTACTCCTTTCCCTGGATTAAATAAATAGGTAACAGTTTTTAAAACGTCGGAGTTCCTTTGCTGGCACATAGTTAAATAGTTTCAAGTATTCCAATCTAACACGAATGATTTTATTTAATATAAATCATTTGTTTCCATATTATTAAAAGGTTTCAAGTATTCTAATCTAACACAAGTAATTCTGTTTAATATAAATCATTTTTTGTGTATTATTAAAATTTTTCAAGTATTCCAATCTAACACAAATAATTCTGTTTAATATAAATCATTTATTTGTATATTATTAAAAGGTTTCAAGTATTCCAATCTAACACGAATAATTCTGTTTCAAATAAATCATTTGTTTGTATATTATGAAAAGGTTTCAAGTATTCCAATCTAACACGAATAATTCTGTTTAATATAAATCATTTGTTAGCATATTAAAAGGTTTCAAGTATTCCGATCTAACACGAATGATTTTATCTAATATAAATTGTTTGTTGCCTACTATTAAACGGTTTTAAGTATTGCTATTTATGACCAATAATTATTGTAGGGAAAAACCATGACTTACCGGACTTGCGAGTGGCTGCGTTACGTACGTTTCAGTCGCTTAACAAGAAAAAAAAAGCTAAAATGGCGACACACGGTCGCTTTTGTATTTGCTTGTCTCGCGTGAAGTAACGCAGACTCTCGGCTCTCTCATGCAAATGAGATAGTCAGGTATTATAAAAAGAGCCCTCGAGGGAACGGGCATAAGTTGAAAGAAGGCGTGTTGCGTGGACAGACGCGTGCAAGAGAATTGTCTATGACGCTATTGAAGTTGACTTTCAAACTACAATTATATTAAACATTTCTCGTTCGTTTAATTAAATTGCTTCACCTACGACTACGTAACACAAACAATTCAACTTAACGCCAGTCATTTGTGTGCACACAGTTAAATACTACCACACCGGGTTAGGGTGAACCTGGGAGTAATGGCAATGAACGAGTACTCAATATCCCCCCAAATTCCAAGAGACTCACTGTCAGATACCGTTTAGTGTCATATCGGGGAATTTCGTTCAGGGTGACGGACTTACCAACCTAGCAGAGATGAAGTCAACGTAGTCTACAGTCCCAGTCGACTGGGCTGCCGAACTTACGACAAAGAAATTCTGAAAAAAATATCTTATGTGTATAATGTGCATTAACTTCTTGAAAAATGTAGGAACAGAATTTAGTATGTTTTTCTTTATTCAGTTTCTATGTAAGAATTTGTAAAGTATATATTTCGAAGTAAGTAAACAGTTAATCACCTAATAAGTAAATTTAGCAAAGAAATACGAAAGAAATACAAAAGTAGACATGACTGGGAAGGTTAATTGATCAGTTGGGAACTGTGCAAGAGATTAAGATTTGTTTGTTTTGTTTTGTTTTGTTTTGGTTTGGTTTGGTTTTATGGCACATCAACCATTGTAGGTTAGTTAATGGCCAATTAATTTTTGTACATATAAACAGTTCTATTTCAAACAAATCACTTTAGTATAAGTATAGTTTTTTGTTTACACACAATTAAATGTTTAAATAGTTTTATTTGAAGCAATACAGTTTTGCGTAAGTACGCAGTTTGAAAATCAAAACAGTTCTATTTCACACAATTCAATTTAGCATAAGTACACAGTTTAGTTTTTTTTACCCATAGAGAGGGCCCTATCAGGTATTACTATTCCGTGCCAGATTGGACCAGGGAATGATCGCAGTGAAGGGGTTATCTGCATTCTTTAAAGCTCCAGAATTACTGGAACCTCACCATTAGATTGTTTAGTGTCATATATCAAGACACTCGTTGATCGTGGGAGAGGTCTTACCCTTCTGCAGAGAAACAGTCGGTGTATTCTACAGTCCCAGCCGAATGGGTTATGATTAAAAATCGACAATACAGACAAATGATATTTGCACAAATCAGAATCTGTCCAGAAAATTTTCTGGGACTTTGAGTTTCACAGGGATCATTCAGTCACGGCCAGAAGATGTTGTTGTATTTTGACCTTCGGCCCGAGCAAACATGCCATTACAAAGTCATGCACCGGAAGGAAGTGACACATTCCAATGGCCAGTAATCGAAAGAGATCGCGTGGGTGGATTTGGCTGATGAAATGGGACAAGGTAAAGCCCATGATACACTCATAGACTGATACACCGGAAGAGAGTGACCTGTGAACTGCATGGCAGTTATTTCCGCTAGATGACGATCAATCATGCCATTCCAAAGATCGAGTAGGCGATCGAGTGGGAGTTGGACTATTATATAACTCAGTCAAGTCAGAGTTCCAGTTATAGACGAGATGTGGTAGGAAAAGCCACACCAAGCAGAAGGGGCTCGAGCCCCCGATTGAGTCGGGGTGGAGAGAAGTTGCTGATAAAATGTAGCAGATCACCCAGCAGAGTGGACCTCTTGGCCTCCAGTTGAGCAGCCCTGGAGAACGAGCAAGACACAACGTTGACGGCCATAAGAGTGGGGGTCAAAATATTGCAGTTTCTGTTCGGTTACCAACTCCCTCTCACACGCAAACCTTGAATAACCTTTTCGAACCCTTACAAATAAAGTGAGAGGTACATATTTTGTTAAAGAAGTCTTCTTGCGTCTTTATCATTGCGTGCGTCTTTATTATTGTGTCGTTATGATGCGGTAGATGACAATATAACATGAGTAAGTTTAAGTTAATTAAGAAGACGAAAAAACTTGCTAACTCGTGGATTTTGCTATTTCAGGGCACCACTGAGTGAAAAAAAAAAAAAAACAAAAAAAAAAAAAACGATAAGATAAGCAAATATTTAGATCTTGCCTGATAGCTAGAAAAACTCTCGAGTATGAAGGTGACAGTGATACCAGTCGTAGTTGGAGCCCTTGGAATAAGACGCAAAAAATCAAGAAAGTAGAGAAAGAAGAGATATCATCCAAAACACAAAATAATTGAAATGATACTGAAAATGGTCCTGGAACAGTACGTAGAAATCTGAAAGTAATACTAGGGGAACAAGAAAGTAGAGAAAGAAGTGATACCATCCAAACCAAAAATAGTTGAAATGATACTGAGAATGGTCCTGAAACAGTATGTAAAAAAATATGTAAGTAATACTAAAAAAAAAAAAAAAAAAAATCCACTGAAAACTGTTTTGACAAATGGTTTCCTTATGTTTTATGGCATGTCAACCATTATAGGTTATTTTAAGCCAAATCTATTGTAATACTTTTATATTAGATATATGATTTCTGAACACATTTTGGTTTGGTTTGGTTTCTTTGTTTAATGGCATATCAACTCTTTTTAAGTTATTTAATGCCAAAGCCATTCTCCTAGAAGAACAGTAGTGGTACTATTTAACCGATAGCTGGGAGGATAAGGGGGTTCATACCTTTCCCAAGGGTATTCGCCCGAAAGTGAACGTAATAGCGCAACTGGAGTACGAACTCGCTTACTACGATTCTGCAGTCCATCGCTTTAATCATTACACCACGAGGACACCCCACACATTTTGTAGATGATATTTTCAATCAAGCCTGCGCTCATATTTTTGCTCCCTGTTAAATGGTTTTTGTAATTTCTCTCTAGTTCGAATAATTCTTTTTATTACTAATTATTTGTTTGCACACAGTTAAATGTTTTCAAGCGTTGTTATTTCACACAAACAATTCAATTAAACATCAGTCATTTGTTTACACACATTTAAATACAAACAGTTCTATTTCAAACAATTCAGTTTAGCATGAGTTATTTGTTTGCCCACAGAGTAAGTGTCGAACAGTTCTATTTGACCTATAGATAGAACCCTATAAGATTCTACCACTCTGGGCCAGAGTTGACCTGGAAGTGATTGCAATGAAGGAGTTGTCCGCATTCCCCAAAGCTCCAGCATCACTTAGCCTCACCATCAAATATAGTTTATTGTCATTACCAAGGCACTCTTTGGGAAAGTCTTACTCCTCTGCATATCTCTACATATCTCTATATGTCTGAGTATTCCACAGCCTCAGTTGACTGGGCCATGTCTTCAAAAAGTCGTATAGGGTGAAAATAATATTTTTGATTTAATGGACCATGGCAGGTGCTTCCTGTCCAAAACAATTATTCAAATAGGTGTTTTGTTTGTTTTTCTTTTCTATGAACACGTTTTTATTTTTACGTAATTTCATTCTCTTGGACAATTCCCAGTTGATCACCTTTCCCAACTAACCAATCTTAGTCTTGTTCTTCCTTAGAGATTATTTTGTAATTAACCGTATAATTTCTGTTTCCACATTACGTACATTAGCTATTTTGTTGCGTATTATCAATTTTCGCCCGGATATAATTGGTCCTTATGGCGTTATATTGTGCCACTATAAAAAGAGATTGTTTCTCTCTTGAGGTTCTCATTTAAATAATTAGAAAAATAATTACTATCCGAGTGGAATTTTTTGAAGTTTTATCGAAATAAAATATATCAAAATAGAAAGAAAGATAAAACTAACAAACTGATTTTAAAATATTACTCCTACTTTTATTAGAATAGAATTTTATTTTAATAGAATGACTCAATGTGTAAAAATACTACGAAGTATATATATCTGGTAAAGCAAAAAACGTATATGAAAAGAAGTAGTATTTAAGATTATTTAAGATTAGATTATAACGTTAAATTTATACGAAACAGAGGGGATACACTCGCAGAATACAACTGCTTGCTCTTCTCATCACTTCGGGCTTTTATTGATAAATTTTCCTAATTTAACAATTTACCTAAATTATTCACTAAGAAATAAAGATCTCTTTGCTTATGGATTTCTTTTCAGATTTATCCAAAAGTTCTTTGCTCATATTTATTTAAATAAAACAAAAAAAAAATGAAGAAATCAAAGATACGTAACGAACATTTAGTAATATCAATTTTTAAAGATTAATATGCATGTAAGCCTTTCCAATCACTCTGTAAACCACTTGCAAGATATTAGTAAGGAATGTAAATTCTGACTATATATATATATAAATATAGTCAGAATTTACATTCCTTACTATATATATATATATATATATATATATCCCCTGGTGGTGTAATGGTTAGCAAACCTACACGAGTGAGTTCGAGTCTCATTGGGCGCTCCATTCATTCGGCCTTGTGCCACATCGAAGCAAAGAGCTTTGTAAATTACTATATATATATATACACACAAATACAATAATCCTGTCTGGTGGAAGGCAGCGACAAATACAATGCACAAATATCATACACACACACACACACACACACACACACACACATATATATATATATATATATATATATATATATATATATATATATATATATATATATATATATATATATATATATATATATATATATATATATATATATACACGCGCATATACTCTTCAAATGAATTGAGCTCTCAGTAGCAGTTATATGTGATACAGAAGCGTTTAAATTTCCTTCGCTTGCGTTGGGTTCCTCCTGGCTGAGTGGTAGAATCTTGGATTGGCGTTACAGTCAGCCAGGTTTCGATCTCAGCTTCGGGAATCTAGCATGTTTAGCCACACTGATGAATTCTGATAGAACGAAACAGTCTGTCTGTGGATGACTATATAAATGAATATATAAAATTACTAATCTAACATGGGAAACATTTTCTTTAACATTAAATGACGACCCAGTCGGCTGGGGCTGAAAAATACACGGACTGGATCTTTGCAGAGGGGTACGACTCCCCCATCACGTGTCCTGGGTATTATGATAAAAAATATGAAGGTCAGGCTCCAGTAATGCTGGGGATTTGGGGAATGCGGAGTGCTCCTTTATTGGTCGGTTCTTATCTATGTGTCAAATAGAACTAAACTGTGTACTTGTGCTAAACTGAATTGTTAGAAAAAGGACTGTTTAAATGTCTAAAATGGATTTGGCATTAAATAATCAACTGTGGTTGATATGCCATAAAGCCAAACCAAATCAAATCATATATACCTAATGTATAGGTATGAAGAGGATATCGCATCAAATACTATATATTCAATGTATATAAAGAGAATTTGGCATGAGATAATCTACAAAGGTTGATATGTTATAAAACCATGGGACGTGCCCATGCTGTAATGGTTATCGTCGTAGGAAATGGACACGGCGTCACGAGTTCAAATCCTGGACGACACTGATTGCATTTCACATAACACTAATACCCTAGGGAAAGGTATGAATCCAATTATTCTCCCACCAGCTATGGGTAAAATAGTAGGGCAGACTGAGTTCTTCAGCCTTGGTGAGGCAACTAGTCTAGGAGAAGAAAAACCCTGAATTCAAACCTGTTAAACTCTGCTTAAAAAATTGACCTTGTGTCATATCCCGCCTGAGTGGAGGGATTGGTAAATATATATAAAACCAAACCAAACCAAACCAAATCATATGTATTCAATATATATGTACAAAGTCCATTTGGCTTTAATTAACTTACAAGTGTTTATGTGCCATAAAACCATACCAAACCAATACGAGCAATTTTTTCTAAGCAACATCACAATATTTCAAATTTATTTTAAACTCAGAACTCAGAGTTTCACGTGATCGATCCTCAGGTGAGCGAATATCTTCATGTCTAAAATGGCTTCGTTCATTTACAGATTCTAGCTCGAATATAGCTGAGACATTATATACATATATTTGAAATATTACATACACACACACACACATATATATACATATATACTTATAAATTTGTGTATGTTTGTGTGCGTATATATATATATATATATATATATATATATATATATATATATGTGTGTGTGTGTGCGCTCACACACACAGAAATATTATCTATGTGAAAACAGCTGATCGACAAGATTTGTCCTTTTATTGGACTTTGCAACCCCGTAACATTTGGAGCTGTGCTGGATTTGAACTCAAAATACTAACAGCCGGAAGATGGTAGCTGTCGACACTTCACCTGCGATATTTTCGCTCGAGGTAAAGAGGGCATTTATCCTTCGTAAATGATAAGAAAAATAAACGTGGGAGGGGTCAGTAGACCTGGAAATGGTACCTCTGTTTAATGACCCCTTCGTTTCCGTGGGGAGTAACACACTGGTGGGTAGGGCGTTGCTTTGACATAATCAATACTAAGAACCTAAAAATACAGCATCAGAACCCCGAAAAAATAATTCATACCCAATTTTATCGTATCAACTGTATATTCTTATTTAATGATAATCATTTTCTTGCAATATGTAAGGTGCGGCTGGTAAAAGGATCATTAAATAAGTTTCCTGACTTTTTGCGCATTGGTACTTTTATTAATAGTACACACACAAAACTCCAACACGTTCCAACAACTTCTGGAAGGCTCCATGGAAGTCCTCTTGTGTGAGCGTGTGAATGACCTTCGTCACAGCCTCTTTCATCTCCTTAATTCTCTCATAACGACAGCCTCTGAGCTTATGGAATAAGCAAAAGTCACAGGGAGCAAGGTCTAGACTATAGGGAGGGTGAGGAGCTGTTTTGATGCCAATCTTGGTCAAATTGTCTGTGACAAGGATGAAGTTGTGGACTGGTGCATTGGCTATTTGACCCCTACATTGGACCCTACCTAGTGCTACCGCTAACAATTCAATTAAACATCAGTCATTAGTTTACAGATTGTTAAATGATCAAATATTTCTAATTTCAAACAATTCAATTCAGCTTAAGTCATTTGTTTGCACACAGTTTAAATGTCAAACAGTTCTACGAGGATAATTAAATAAGTTTCCTGACTTTTTTCGCATTGGCACTTTTATTGATAGTACACACATGAATCTTTAGTTTACTACGAAGTTATCTCCTCCGGTTGCAATGCACTTGTTTTACCGTTCCAACAACTTCTGGAAGGCTCCATGGAAGTCCTCTTGTGTGAGCGTGTGAATGACCTTCGTCACAGCCTCTTTCATCTCCTTAATTCTCTCATAACGACAGCCTCTGAACTTAGGGAATAATCAAAAGTCACAGGGAGCAAGGTCTAGACTATAGGGAGGATGAGGAGTCCTTTTGATGCCCATCTTGGTCAAATTGTCTGTGACAAGGATGAAGTTGTGGACTGATGCATTGTCTATTTGATCCCTATATTGGACCCTACCTAGTGCTACCACTAACGATTCTATTAAACATCAGTCATTAGTTTACAGATAGTTAAATGATCAAATATTTCTAATTTCAAACAATTCATTTTAGAAGTTGTGGACTGGTGCATTGTCCTGCCGGAAATGCCACTGACCCGATTTGAAGAGTGCTGGCCTCTTCACAAGGAATCCCTTCCTGAACTCCCTTAAAACCTCAACATAGTACCCCTAGCCCTAACTCTTTGGCCAATCAACTCCGGTGTATTGAGTTCCTTACTCCTCTCACACCTTTTATCATCCCACACAAACTCCGTGCCTTCCTTGAATCTCTTATGGCCCTCAAAAACTGATGCTCGATTCATGAAAGATGCTCCAAAAACAGTCTGAAGCATTTCTTTCGTTTCTTTGGCATTTTTTCCAAGTTTAAAACAGAATTTTTTTGCATATCGTTCTTCAAAAGTTTCTTACGTCCAGATTGCATTTTTGAAATTCACCAGCTGGGACAATCAGCCTTTATTAGGGTGTATTCCAATTCCTACTGTAGCTGTTGATTTGAACCTGAAAGCATAAAAATTGGTCAGTCATCTCATATGATGTATAGCAATAACATAGCGAATTTCCAAGAGTCTACGACAACTTTAAATGCCTGTACAAAAAAAGCTGGAAACTTATTGAAGGCCCCACGTATTTGAGGACACATATATTCTAAATTAATTCTGTTTTTATTCACTTTTATTGCTTTTATTTTTCAAAATTGCATAATGTCCGACACGGTACTAACAAATAAAATGAAAAGGTATACTGTGACTTTGAAGTTAAAGGCTGATCATCTAGATTTTGAAATTGCACGTTTTCTCAGAGTTGCACGATCGATTGTCCACAAAATACGTAAAGAGGTAGAAAACAAAATGGATAACGTAATGTCTGTATCAAAACGTAAAAAAAAACATCCCACATGTTTCAATTCCATGAGAACACCCAAATTTATTCATAAAGTTTAGCAGACAATTGATAAAAACCGAGGTTAGTCAATGCCGTCAAGTGCCAAAAAGTTGCAATGTGTCTGAAAAGACAATCAGAAGGATGGTCCATGAAGGCATACGAAACAAATCTTACAATCAATTTATTTCTGAAAAATCAAAAGAAAACCGCTTAAACAGACCCAAAAGACTTTTAAACAGAATCAAAAATCCTTCAGAAGCAAGAATGGACGGCTGATAATCGGTACGACCATATCAACCCCAACATTTGGTCTCTAACTCACCAGCCCTCAATCCACTAGACTACTATGTGTGAAGTGTTGTTGAAGAGGAGGTTAATGAACAACCCCATTACACAAATACTTTTTAAAAGCTTCAATAGTTCGAGTAATGTCTGACATGAATAAGGAGCAGTTAATCGGAGCTTGCAACCGATTTCGACCTCGTATAGAGGCAGTTATTGATGCTAGTGGTGGTTTTATTGAATAAAATTAATCAATCGTTAGCTAACTTCTCTGTTTAGTTTCTTTGTTTAATGGCAGAGCAACCTTTTATTGGATATTCAACGCCAAAGCCATTCTTCTAGAAGAACAGTAATGGTACTATTTAACCCATAGCTGGGAAGATAAGGGGGTTCAAATCTTTCCCAAGGATATTTGCCCGAAAGTGATCGTTATCGCGCGACTAGAGTACGAACTCGCTTACTATGATTCCGCAGTCCATTGCTTTAACCATTACACCGCGAGGACACCGGCTTCTTTGTTTGTTACTGGTAGTCAAATACAATTATCGTTTGTTCTATAAGTGTTTTTCTAGTTCATAAAATCTGTCCTCAAATACCAGCGGCACCCTGTAAAACTAATGATTTTTAAGATAAGATTTTGACCCCTAGATGGTCCCCTAAAAAGTACACCTGGAAGCAGTGCTAAAGAAGGAACAGTTCAGAACTGAAAGAAATTGAATTATTGGTATTACATAGTAAAACTTGGACCATTTGATAGCGTACAAATGAATTGTGTTGAATAGAATTATTAGTGTTACATAACAGTACTTGAAACCATCTAACTGCATGCAAATAAAACTATTCGCGTGAACAATGCGTGAAACACTTTCACTCTGTGCAAACAAATAATTAATATTAGTATTTGATAGATATATTTGAAACCATTAAACTGTGTGCAAATAAACAACTGATGATAAATTGAATTATTAGTGTTTGATGGTTGGTTTGTAATTTTGTTTTATGTCTTATTAACCGTTTTCGGATCATTTGATGCCGAACTAAATTTCAAACAATTCAGTTTAGTGTTAGTATAGTCTTTGTCTACGAAAAGCTAAATTTCAAAACAGTTCAGATAAATGGCAAAACAGTTCTATTTCAAACAATTCAGTTCAAAATAAGTACACAGTTTAGTTCCGTTTAAAAACCAGTTTTATTTCAAACCGTTCAGTTTAGCATAAGTACGAAGTTTCAATGTCAAAAACAGTTCTATTTCAAACAATTCAGTTTAACAAAAGTACACAGTTTAGTTCTATTTGACCCATAGATAGGACCCTATCATGTACTACCACATACCCAAGGTGCAAAATAGATTGTAATGCATAACACAACATGTAGCTGACAGATGGAAATTACATTAGAGGAGACGTTCGTGATGCAACGGTTTAAATCATACGAAAGGGACACGGTTGTTGCATATCGTAATACATATACAACAATAAATATAAGCAGAGACATAATCAAACATGATATACGAATTTCAATAAACGAACAAATACACTTCTTTACAAAAATGCAAATCTCTCACACTTTATTTTCAAAAGGGTTGATGTTTCTGTGTGTAAGAGATGAGTTGGAGACGGGGAAAGACTGCTATATTGGCCCAAGTTCTTCTCGTGACCATAGCAGCACCTCTTCCTCATCTTGGCTGGGGTTGCTAAACCGTGGGTCACTGAGGGCCCAAAGCCCGCTGTCTGCCACTGGATCTCACTTCGGCATCTTGCCTCCAACTGATTCGAACCGTCTGTGCACCTGGTTATATTATTGTTAATCGTCCACCTGCTTCTGCTGTTCTTCCACTTATTTACACAGGTGCATCTCTTGATTGACGGCTCGGTCGAGGGTCAATATATCACACAGGGACCCGAGTTTAAATCTTAAAAGAGGTTGTTTGCACTTCATGAAGTGCTAATACACTCAGGAAAGGTAAGAATCCAACTATTCTCCCACTAGCTCTGGCTAAGTACTCCTGCTGAACACATAGCGTTGGTACCCTAAGCTTCTAAGGAGACAATCATCTGGAGATTGCAGGTTCAAGCCTAAATGCAGGCGAGCAGCAATACAAGAATACTTAACACTTGTAACCTGTTATGGCAAAAGGAATCAGAACAGGCGACCCCGGTGAATTCAGTAAAGGACGTCGTTCGAATTTCCGTGTAGGTTCCCGAGTTCGAGAAACACCGGAAAAAGGCTGGAGGACATATCGGCCTAGACGTCGTGAAAATAACAATAAAGATGAAGACAATAGTCCAAAAACCCTTAATGATAAAAATCATCAAGCTTCGTCTCAGAAGTTTAGACAACTCATGTGTGATTAAATAAAGTTGTATTGACAAAATGTGTCTTTATTATTTAATCAAATATACATACATACATACACACATACCTACAAACATATATGTATTTATATATGTGTGTATGTGTGTGTGTATGTATGTGTGTGTGTGTGTGTGTGTGTAATTAGGCAACATTCCTTCATTTAAGCATGTTTGATTAAATAAAGTCCCATTTTGTCTATGAAATTTTATTTGGATCCTTTCAAGTTTCCTGACAAGCGTTTTGGTTTTAGGTTGCAGTTGGTAGATGAATTTACCGAAATTGTCTCGAGCGCTTTTGGACCTTTCATAGGACATCATCAGGAGTTGTTTGCCAGTGTAAAGATTTTTTTCAAAAGTTTTTAAAGTTTTTTTATAACATTGCAAAAATTACGTAAACATATAGCAGGATTAAACTGAGATGCTAATGACATCGAACGAATTTAAAACAGAACGCTATCAACGAAAAAAGAATATCTAAATTTTTTCTATCTTTTTCACTTCCTTAATAACAAAAAAAATTAAATAATGTGTGTGTGTGTGTGTGTAGTTAGGTAACAGCCCTTCATTTAAGCATGTCTGATTAAAGAAAGTTGTATTGACAAAATGTCTTTATTATTTAATCAAATATTCATACATATACACACACACACACACACATATATATATATATGTGTGTGTGTGTGTGTGTGTGTGTGTGTGTGTGTGGTTAGACAGCAGTCCTTTATTTAAGTATGTGTGATTAAATAAAGTTCTATTGACAAAATTGTCTTTATTATTTAATCAAACAAACATATATATATATGTGTGTGTATGTGTGTGTGTGTGTGTGTGTGTGTGTGGTTAGGCAACAGTCCTTCTTTTAAGCATGTTTGATTAAATAAAGTCCCATTTTGTCTAAATGATTTTATTAGGATCCTTTCAAGTTTCCTGACAAGCGTGTTGGTTTTAGGTTGGAGTTGGTAGATGAATTTACCGAAATTGTCTTTCGGACATTTCAAACACTATCAAAAGGGATTGTTTGCAAGTATTAAAGTTTTTTTTTTTAAGTTTCTGTTTTTTATAACAATACAAAAATTACGTAAACATATAGTTAGATTAAACTGAGATGCAGATGACATCGAACCAATTTTAAAAAAAAGAACACTGATAACGGAAATAGAATATTTAAATTTTTTTCTATCTTTTTCACTTCCTTAATAACAAAAAAATCTAAAAAAGATAAATAAATGCGTCTCAAAATATTGTCGCCACCAAAAAAACTCGAACCTAAAGCCAAAACACTTGTTAGGAAATTTTAAAGTATGTCTAATAAAATTACATCGACAAAATGTGTCTTTGTCATCTTATCAAACATGCATATATATTTTCTCCCTCAGTGATATTCGAACTGGATAATCCAAAAACTCCAGTCAGTTTAATCCTTCGGGTATCCAGTCACACTTACAACCTCTTTCCAGTACATCAAAGGAGAGGTTACTCCTGTCTTGGCGTTAAGGCAAATTGTTATTAACAAGGTACAGATAATATTTTTTTATTAAAAATTTTAAATGGTTTGATTAAGGAATAGCAAGCAGATTAAGCTACCGTCGTTATTGAGTTCTATTCTCATTCGGTGGTCCATACTTCCAGCCTCGTATAACAACTAACCTTAGCTTAATGAAGAACTCTGCCACTTCACTTGGTGTAATGGTTAACAAGCTTAATTAGCACACCATTGTTAGTGAATTGGATTCTTACAAAATGCCTCCCCTACCTCTAGTTTTGTGCCACAACCTATTTCAGCTTACTACATGACTAAATGAAAATATAGTTAAACTAACTTACTATGATTTCTAATTTAAGTCTGAACTAATCAGAAGAGGCGAGCACTTTATATGGTGTAGTTTTACTCGTGAGTTAAAGTCTCACTGAGTAACCATATATCCGAACAAGTAAAAGATATCAAGAAATCACAGATTAATGAATAACTCCCACTTAGACTGACCTTTTCAGCAAAACAGAATCGATCAGCACAAATACTTTATAGTCAAATCGAGGCTTTAACGAAAACTACTCACACATATTTGTCCTCATAAATACTCCACTTCGTCCTGCCTTTTGTCAGTTTTTTTTTCACTGTTAGCAAAGGCAATTTTATCTTCGATCTTACTAAGTAGTGACACTATCTATTTGGAGCCTAGTGGTATATATTTAGTCCAGCGTATTCTAGTAGGTGCAAATGTAAAGGTTAGGTTGGGTTATTTGGTTTAATGTCATACCAACACTTGTGGGGTATTTAGTGCCTAATCCTGTTTACACGCACGCACGCACGCACGCACAGACACACACACACGCACACATACACACAAATATATATATATATATATAGGGAATATTTTGTTGCCAATATTATTTCAAAACAAGCAATAGCTCATTTGAAGCGTCCCCATAAAATGTAGTTTAGGGTCATACCTAGGATAGTCGTTGGGGAGGCTTCTTACCCCTCTGCAATTATGGAATCGGTGTGTTATATAGTTCCAGTGGACCGGGTGAGCGAGTGTATCTATTTAAGTGTGTATGCGTATTTACTAAACCTTCCACACAAACAGGATATGACACAATGTCAATTTTTGAGGGGAAATTCATCATCATGTCGCGCTACCAGCACGAATATCCTTGACCCTTTCTCGCCACCCTTCTCTATCGTCCATTGTTTCCGGCAAGTCTTCAAGGCTCCATCCTGTATCGGTACACAGCTTTTGTATATAGGTTCTTGCTAGTCGTCCTGCTTTCCTCGTCCATGTGAAGGAGTCCACTGGAGTACGTCACTTATGAGTTCGTCCCTACTTCTGGTTTGTCTATCTTTGATAGTTTACGTGATGGGTGGTAGGTGGCCTTACAGCAGCTGCCTCCAGGACTTGTTCAATATTCCTTGCAGTATTCTTGTGTAGTTGCCGAATATTGTAAAACTAGACTGAGGTCGTATTCATTTTTATGTCACATTCTCAACGTTTCTGCCGATGTATCCTTTGGCCTTTTTCTGGCATTTCATATAAAACACGGGAGCCTCCAGGGTACTTCAAATTAAAGCCTTTATTTAATCCGCGCGGGTAGATTGTACTAATTTCGTCAACAAGTGTTAAGCTACAGAGAGTATTACTTGTTATCTTTACCTGAGGTCTTGACTGAACCTACAGCTTCGAGATCATTTCTTGGCCAGTCGGCTGGGGCGGTAGAATACACCGAGTGCACCTCTGCGGAAGGGTAAGATCCCTCCAACGAGTGTCCATTGGCCCAGTTGGCTGGGGCTGTTGAATACACAGACAGCTCTTCTGCAGAGGAGTTAGACCCCACCACCCAATTTGTTTTCTGGTTATGACACTAAACAATCTGATGGTGAGGTTCCAGTGATGCTAGAGCTTTGGGGAATACGGAGTACCCCTTCATTGCCATCGCTCCAAGGTCTACTCTGGCCCGGAGGGATAGCACCTAATAGGGTCCTATCTATGGGTAAAATAGAACTTAAATGCGTACATATGCTAAACGGAATAACTTGAAATAGAACTGTTTAGAAATATCAAACTGTGTACTTAAACTGAATCGTTTGAATTATAACTTTTCACTAAAATGGATAGCTTGAAATAAAACTGTTTTTAACAATTAAATAACATACAAAGGTCGATATGCCCTAAAACCGAAACAACTAAACAACCAAACAGATTATTCCACATAGAAGCTTCTGGGAGTGTTGAATACGGTGACTATATCCGTGCAGAGTGGTAAAACTCTCACCATCCCAATGAGTGTCCTGTATATAATACTAAACTGTATCTGATGGTATGGCTAAATCCATGGAGCTTTGGTGAATATGGAGTACACTTTCATTATCACTACTACCACGTCCACCCTGACAAGAAGTGGTAGCATCTGTTAGAGCCCCATTTGTGGATAAAATAGAACTTTTTAACATTTCAACTGTGTGCAAACAAATGACTGATGTTGAATTGAATTATTAGTTATACATAACGATGCTTCAAACAATTTAACCCTTATTTATCAACCCCTCCGCACGGGCAGAATATGACACAAGGTCAATTTTTAAGCGAAGTTTTAACAAGTTTGAATTCGGAGTTTTTCTTTTCCTAGACTAGTTGCCTCACCAAGGCTGAAGAACATAGTCTGCCCTATTATTTACCCATAGCTGAAGGGATAATAATTGGATTCATACCTTTCCCAAGGGTAAGAACGCCATCTGAAATGCAATCAGTCTCGTCCAGAATTTGAACTCGTGTCGCTGTGTTCATTTCCTACGACGATAACCATTACACTACGAACACCTTCAAACAATTTGACTGTGTGCAAATAAAGCAGGGGAATCAAATTAGCTTTAACTCATTTAAACATCAAATTGCCACTGAATTATTCACATAAAACTCCTATGTCATACCATTTAACTGTGTGCTCACAAATGACTGATGTTTGGTTGATTATTTGGGTTTTATGGCAAATCAACTTTTGTAGGTCATTTAATGCCAAATCTATTTTCAAACAAATAACCAGTTTTTATCAAACATTTAGTTTAGCATGAGTACATAGTTTAATCGTCAAAAACATTTCTATTTCAAGCTATTCCGTTTATTCAAACAGTTCAAATTCAAACGATTCAGTTTAGCATAAGTACCGTTTCAATATCAAAAACAGTTCTATTTCGAGCAATTCCGTTTAGCATAAGTACGTTATTTAAATATCAAAACAGTTCTATTTCAAGTAATTTGATTAAGCATAGATACGCAGATTAGATCTATTTAAACCATAGATTGGGCTCTATCAGGTGTTACCATTCCGGGACAAAGTGGACCTGGGAGTGATGGCAATGAAGGGGTTCTCCACATTTCCCAAAGCTCCAATATCACAGGAACCTAACCATCAGATTATTTAGCGTCCTATTCAGGACACTCGTTAGGGGAGTCTTACCCTTCAGCTGAGAAGCAGTGTGTGTATTCTACAGATCCAGCCGACTGGGGCACAGGACACTCGTTGGGGGAGTGTTACCCCTCTGCAGAGGTCCTGTCGGTGTATTCTAAAGCCCTAGCCGACTGGGCAACACAAATGAGTGATGTAAAATTAAATTGTTCATGATACATATCAATACTTGAAACCATTTAACAGTGTGCAAACAAAGCAATATTTGAGGGGAATCAAATTAGTTCTAACTCATTGAAATATCAAGTTGCTACTGAATTATTCGCATAAAAATCCTATAAGTCAAACAAATTAACTGTGTACTAACGAATGACTTATGGAAAATTAAATCGTTTGTGTACCATAGAAATACTTGAAACCATTTAACTGTGTGTAAACAAATGAGTTCTGGATCGTTTAAAATTGTTATGTACAAACTATTCTATTATAAATAATGTTCATCGTACAACGTGTAAAAGCACGTGCGATACCCTGCCCTCATAAGCCGCCAAACAGGGGTGATAACACAATTTCGGTAACTCAATGCGGTACTGCCACTCCTGGCACTACCAAGCAGCTTTTGCCACCGGACAGGGCATTTAAAAGAATTATATATATATATCCCTCCCACTCTTATGTGTCTATTCTAGTTTTTTTTTTTTATCAAAAAGATCTGAAGAAGTCCTGTTAATTTTTTTCGTGTTTTTGGAAATTTCAAAAATGCGTAACAGGATGGAAATAAAATTATAATCCTTTGTGATTGGTTTCGTTGTTTTTTCTTAAAGAAATATATATATATATATATATATATATATATATATATATATATTTACGCCAGATCAACTAAAAGTAGAGATTACATTGGACGTTCGTTCATCTTCATTTTTAGTGTGCAGTTGTGATTTTTTTAAAAACGTGTTTACTTTCGGCCGTTGATGTCATAGCAACCATTTTTGATGTTGCGTAGTCACACGGGAATAATTGGTCCCGCGTGCATTTCATTCATGCTGAAATCTCTTCTGTATCTGTCGTCTATTCGGTTGTTTCCTTCAGTTTTATCTTTTGTAGACATTCCTGCATCAAAGCACTCCAGACTAACGTCTTATATAACTTGCAGAAAGATCTTATTTGTTGATCATTGGAATCCTTAAGACGGGTGGTGAGCAAAAAAAAAAAAGCTCCTGGTCTAACTTTGTCCAAGTAGCTATTACAAATAATATATATTTGATATATATGTGTACAAACAGGATTTAGCTTTAAATAACCAACAAATGTTGATATGCCATAAAACGAAGTCAACAAAACAACCATGGCTTTAACATTAATCACTTGTTAAATGGTTTCAAACATAGAAAATAAATTAATTGTAGTTTTGATCTATAGATTGGACACGAAAAAAGCTAAAACCACTTCGGGTCAGGGTGGACCTGAGACTAATGACAATGAAAGGATATAGTATGTAATCAATTATATGTACAGAGAAAGATGCGTCATTGATACTAACAACAATAATAACTTCACTACCTCCTCTTACAAAAAACCCTCTAGTAATAACTCCTGTACCCTCAACTTTAAAAGTGAATGCCCCTTCAGATATAAAAAAGCAATTATTCATAATCTAATATCCCGTGCAAAACTAATCTCCTCCTCCAAAATAATATTTTATAAAGAGGTAGAAAACATAAAACAGGCTCTCATCAATAATGTGTTTCCTAACTATATTGTTGATGAACAAATTAAACGTATGATCAAAAA
>CAUZXS010006723.1:2500-12500 GCA_963585895.1 Sepioteuthis lessoniana | reverse complement strand
ATGTCATGGCATGGATGGTGTTCGAACTCGCTGACTATAACGTTGAAGTCTGGTATGTTAGCCACTACATTTCTATTCCTACGTTTGATACAGTGAGCCATCTTGTTTCTTTTTATAACTTCCCTCTCTTCAAGACTTACCAGTGAGATTAATTCTCGGCTTACAAAACAAGAAAATGCTAGAATTAGTTATACTTGTACATTTCCGTTTTTAAACCCACCAACACGGTGAGTTGAGCCTTCTTATGGAGAATTGGCCGGCTGCCACATAAACAGAAACAATAGTTCTTCTCAAGAATTGAGCGCCCCCGGTAGCTGATAATGTTTATATCGAAAGGTATACGTAAAAAACGTCATTCGTATAACCCAGAGAATGACGATGGCTCAAATGTAAGATATCTGACAATCGTAAAGTCAGTCGGGTTTCGATTCCAGCTTGAAGCGTGTCAAGCCACACTGAAGACTTCTCAACCACGAAGCAATCTGTCTGTGAATGACTATATATATATAAAGGTATCCGTAAAAAACGTCATTCGTATAACCCAGAGAATGACGATGGCTCAAATGTAAGATATCTTACAATCGTAAAGTCAGTCGGGTTTCGATTCCAGCTTGAAGCGTGTCAAGCCACACTGAAGACTTCTCAACCACGAAGCAATCTGTCTGTGAATGACTATATATATATATATATATAAAGGTATACGTAAAAAACGTCATTCGTATAACCCAGAGAATGACGATGGCTCAAATGTAAGATATCTGACAATCGTAAAGTCAGTCGGGTTTCGATTCCAGCTTGAAGCGTGTCAAGCCACACTGAAGACTTCTCAACCACGAAGCAATCTGTCTGTGAATGACTATATATATATATATATATATATATATAAAGGTATACGTAAAAAAACTCATTCGTATAACCCTGAGAATGACGATGGGTCAAAAGTAAGATATCTGACAATCATAAAGTCAGTCGGGTTTCTAAATATATATATATATATATATATATATATATATATATATATATATATATATATCCGAGGTAACGGAAGAATTGGTGACTTGAACATGCAGGTTAATCGCCAAGGCAGAGAGGAGAAAGGAGAGCATAACTCTGCCTGCCTGAAAGATAATTTGCCTTCTTCCAGCCATCTGCTGATGTGATATTAACTAATTTTAATGGGATAATACACTTCTATGAGCAGGCTCCGTTTCAGACTTAATCCCTTCCCCATTTATAATACCCTGGTGACGATGATGACTTTTATTGGTTACGAGTGAAAATAATGAAATCTTTTAAATGAGTATCAAAATTTATTTGTTAATTAATTCGTTTCTTTGTTTCCTTTTGGCAAATTCATCGATCACTTTGTCGTAAAAAGTATCAGTACCAGGCTCTTTCTATCACCTTCAATAAGTCTTCATCTTCTTCCCCCTCCCTATTATTTTTGTACCTCAACCTGAATCCCAGCCCACTTTTATTGAAGATCTTGAACATTCATATGTAAAAAATCATATTACCTACTTCTATCGACCCTTTATTTCTTTTATCTCTGTAGATTAGGATTCCTGCCCCATCTAGGGTAGGTCCGGCTTGTTTCCGGTTTCTTTCGATCCGGAAAACAGTCGGCCTCCAATCTTATAGACGGGGGGATGGGAGGGAAACTAAACGGGGAATTTTTCCTTGTTTTTCTTGTATATGTATTTTTTCGGGGTTTTTTCTCCTATTTCCATCATATCATTGTACATAAACCATATTTTGTAAATAAAAATCATATACCACTTTCGGGTTTTAAGTAGGTTTTCTTCATAGAGCAAATGTGGTATTTTGGTAACTGCTGCGAGCATGATGAAGGATGAATGGTTATATATTGTACTGCTGAATGGGTCGGCAAATGTGGCTAGCTAGGTTCCCCTAGATTTCTTAGTTAAAGCATGACCGCTCCCTTTTTCCTTCCCCCAAAACCTTAAGGCCTTGTGCCTTCTTTGTATATTACAAAGAAATAAAATGTCTTCATCTATCTTTACTTAGGGAAAATCTCATGTAACTATTTACACGCGATACTGAAGAAAACACTCTGTCACCGGAAGCAGAAGTGGCAGGTATGATCAGAATCCAACATTGTAATTTAGTTACTTTGGCATGGTTTAGTTCAATTTCCCGTCTCATCTCTGCGACATTTTCGATGCTTGATGCTTGCTGTGCAAACTCCGCAACATAAACTGTTATTAACTTGCATTTAAATACATCTAATTCCAATAGGTTTTTATATACATCCAAAGTTGAAAACATTTCCATTGAATGTTTTTTTTTTCGTGAGCGTGAAAAAGCTTCGGATTTACCAATTCAACTGTTATTATTTTAAATCTTTGCTCAAAATGATTTCATTTACAATAAAAGCATTATCATTTCAGTAAAGTTTGGATGCTGGCTTAATACCGTTTGAAAGCAAGCGGGACAATTTCTGCTTTCCGGTGGCTTCTTCTCAATGACCCCCGCTTTATTATATTGTCTCTCTTTTTCATACACCTGACTTGAAAGAGATAATAAAACATGACTACAACGTAAGCAAAAATATTTTTGCTTTTCTGTGGACTGTCTCTCTTTCATCCACTAACAATTACGCCCCGTCTCTCTTTTTGATGTCCTCAGCTTGACGAGAATGATAAACAAGGAAAATTTTTAAAATAAACAAAAAAACACGGATTTTTTTATTTACCACGGCTAGAACACAAACGAAAATATTTTTGTTTTTCTGTGGACTGTCTCTCTTTCATCTACTAACAATTACGCCCCGTCTCTCTTTTTGATGCCCTCAGCTTGACGGGAATAATAAAACAAGGAAATTTTTTTTAAAAAAAGACAAAAAAAACACGGAATTTTTTTTTTTTACTCCGGCTAGAATGCAAACGAAAATATTTTTGTTTTTCTGTAGCTGTCACTTTTTCACTCACCCAGTCTTATATTCTGTCTCTTGATAGAATAAAATAAAAACGGCTTTGAACTGACAAAGAAAAGAAGCAGAAGGTACCCGAAAAAACAATTACCGACGCCGACTACGCCGATGACATAGCGATTCCGGCAAATACACCAGTCCAAGCCGAAACACTACTGCATACCCTGGAACGAGCCGCCACTGGCATTGGCCTCCATGTCAATGCACACAATACATGTGCTTTAATCAAACAGGCGACATTTCCACACAAGGCGGTAGCTCTCTGAAACAAGTAGACAAGTTCACCTACCTAGGAAGCAGTGTCTCATCAACCGAAAAAAGATATCGACACGCGGCTAACAAAGGCATGGACAGTTATCAATAGCCTATCGGTCATATGGAAGTCAGACCGGACCGATAAAATGATATGCAGTTTCTTCCAAGAAGCGGTCGTGTCGATATATGGATGCACTACATGGACGCTAACTAAACGGCTGGAAAAAAAGCTAGACGGCAACTACAAAAGAATTCTGCGAGCAACACCCCCACAACTGCACGGCCACCCACCTCCCATCACGAAAACTATCCAAGTTAGACGAACCAGACATGAAGGACATTGCTGGAGAAGCAGGGACAAGCTCATAAGAGATGTTCTCCTATGGACCCCGTCATATGACCGAACAAAAGCAGGACAACCAGCTCGAACCGACATACACCAGCTCTGTGAGGATACGGGATGTAGCTCTGAAGACCTGCCAGAAGCGATGAACGATAGGGAGGAATGTCGAGAGAGGGTCAGAGATAACCGTGCTGGTGGCATGACATGATGATGATGCTTTCAACTCAAAGGCAAAAGGGAAGCTACTAAGTTCACTTGCAACATAATCATACATGAATATGTGAAACGTACATAGAATGTTCATAACATACATACATAGAACATAGGAATCCCGAAACACGTAAAACACTTGCGACTTTTAGTTTAGGTACGAAACTTTCTATTACCTTAGAGTTTAAAGGTTTTTCGGCATAAGGAGAGAGATACACATTCTTACTATTTTGGCTTTTCCATTTGCCCACCCCCATCTTGTGTGGCGCCCGTAGAACGCAAATTCGTCTGGCCTCTGCGAGCCCCGAGGGTCAACACTTCTCTTTCAGTGTCTAGTTCTCAACTAACTAACTTTTTTCAAATCCCCCTGAATCCACCGCGCACGCTTCCGGTATATGACGTCATTCACATCCCCTGGTCCTGGGATTTTTATTTTGACATCTGTGAACGACACATCCTCCCTGCGCGCGCGTTAACACCTGCGCTCAAGTTTGCACCGAACTAACCCATGTGCTGAGCCGAAACGTTCTCAGCCTAACTAAACCCAAAGGCAAGATATATAAAACGAAATCCCTCGGCCATTATATTACCCACTGCGTTTTCTTCTCGTTAAACCAACAGTCATTTTCTCTTCTGACACTCTGTAAATAATATCGCTTATAACAATTATCCTAACAAATAAAGAAATACGAAATACAAGAAAATACTCGTAAAACGAGTATCTATGCAGGAAAAATGTATGACAAGCAGTTCAAGCAGTGCCCCTGGTGTAATGGTTATCGTCTTAGGAAATGGACACAGCGACACGAGTTCAAGTCCTGGACGATACTGATTGCATTTCACATAGCATTAATACCATTGGGAAAGGTATTAATCTAATTATTCTCCCTCCAGCTATGGGTAAATTGTAGGGCAGACTAGGTTCTTCAGCCTTGGTGGGGCAACTAGTCTAGATGAAGGAAAACACTGAATTCAAACCAGCTAAACTCCGCTTAAAAATTGACCTTGTGTCATATCATGCCCGAGCGGAGGGGTTGGTAAATATAGACAAGCAGGTCAAACAATGCATACATGAACCCTTTATCTCTGATATATACGAAGGTCGTTCTATAAATATAATGATTTTTTAAAGCAAAAAGCATTTATCCTACCCATTGAGTGTCCAGATTATGACATTGAAATGCTTTTGATGGTGAACCTTCAGCCTTGGACTTTTGGGGTATGTGGAGTACCCCTTTATTGTCATCACTCCCAGGTCCACTCTGGCTCGGAGTGGTAGCACCTGATAGGGTCCTATCAATCGGTCAAAAATAACTATTTGACATTTAAACTGAAAGCAAATGATTCATGCTAAATTGAATTGTTAGTAATTGATCTGTAAGATCATTTAACTGTGTAAACAAATGACTGGTGTCTAAAAGAATTGTTAGTGATACATAATAATACTTGGAACAATTCAATTTTGTTGACTTGTGTTTACAAATCATTTATATTTAATATATATGTAATAACAGAAGTTGGCATTAAATAACCCACAATGGTTGATATGGCATAAAACCAAACCAAATCAAATTCTTTATATTTGATATATAAGTCTAAAGAGAATTTGGCATTAAATAACCCACAATGGTTGATATGGCATAAAACCAAACCAAATCAAATTCTTTCGGACATTGGCCTAGCGGTTAGAGTGTTCGCCAATGGCCAGGGAGACCTGGGTTCAATCCCAGGTCGAGTCATACCAAAGACTCAAAAAATGGTACTTGATGCCTCCTTGCTTAACACTCAGCATTATAAGGTACGGATCAAGGGTAAAGTGAAGCAATCGAGGGAAGGAGTAGCGCCCTCCCCTACACCTTGGTGTAGTAGCTATCGAAAAGGTAGCCTTCAGGTCTCTCTCGACTATGGTCGCCAACTCTTATATTTGATATATAAGTCTAAAGAGAATTTAGCATTAAATAACCCACAATGGTTGATATGGCATAAAACCAAACCAAATCAAATTCTTTATATTTGATATATAAGTCTAAAGAGAATTTGGCATTAAATAACCCACAATGGTTGATATGGCATAAAACCAAACAAAACCACTCTACATTGGTTTTCTTGAAAAAATGCGACTGGAAAAAATTCTTCCTATTACTAACTCTTTTCGCAATATTCTCCTTGCATACTGAACAACATTTGTATATATATATATATATATATATATATATATATATATATATAGAGAGAGAGAGAGAGAGAGAGAGAAACAGGTTGTCTCAATATACATGCGACCCATGTAACTGCTAATAACTCAACTAATGTGTCACATTAATCGTCAAAGTCTAAAGAGAATTTGGCACTAAATAACCAACGATGGTTGATATGCCATAAAACCAAACCATTTTCCATAGATTTAAAGACTAAAATTGTTTTATAACAAAAATTATTTTAATCTTGGAGGAATATATATATGGAGGCTATTCAAACAGATTGCTTCTGACTTGAACAGGAGTCTTCCTTCGAAGTTTTGATGGCTAAAAAGTGCAAACAATATGAAATTTACTGAAGAATGAGAGATGTGTATGAAGAAGCATGTTTTAGTCAAAAAAGTTTACAAATGGGCAAAATATAGATTGGCAACAACGAAAACAATGTCAATCGAGGGAAAACACATTGACTCTCCGGTAAAGAAGAAGTTCCAGGCGCAACGGCCAGTAAAAGAGTTCACTCTGATAGTCTCTTGAAACATTAAATGACACACTATTATTAGTTTTCTTGGAGGTGTCCGTGGTGTAATGCTTATCGTCATAGGAGTTGGACACGACGATACGAGTTCAAATCCTGGACTAGACTGATTGCATTTCACATAGCACTAATACCCTTGGGAAAGGTATGAATCTAATTATTCTCCCTCCAGCTATGGGTAAATAGTAGAACAGACTGGGTTCTTCAGCCTTGGTGAGGCAACTAGTCTAGGAGAAGGAAAACTCTGAATTCAAACCTGTTAAACTCTGCTTAAAAAAATGACCTTGTATCATATCCTGCCCGAGCGGAGGGGTTGGTAAATATGATTATTGGTTTTCTTGAAAAATGCGAATGGAAAATTTTCTTTCGGTCGCTAACTCTTTTGGGAATATTCTCCTTGCATACTGAAAAACATTAGTATATATATATATATACTTTCTTTAAGAAAAACAACGAAACCGGTCACATAGGATTATAAATTTATTTCCATCCTGTTACGCATTTTTGAACATTCCAAAAACACGAAAAAAAATTAACAGGACTTCTTCAGATCTTCTTTTTTTTTTATCAAAAAGATCTGAAGAAGTCCTGTTAATTTTTTTCGTGTTTTTGGAAATTTCAAAAATGCGTAACAGGATGGAAATAAATTTATAATCCTATGTGACCGGTTTCGTTGTTTTTCTTAAAGAATTTATTGCTCTGTATTTTTGGTACATTGAGCTCTTTACCAGGAAAATTTAAATATTCACTCATGAATAATTTCTTGTCCTGATGGAATTACTCCCAACTCCGGTTTAACTGGACCAAAGAATACTATATATATATATATATATATATACACAGAGAGGAGGGTATCTGAATATACATGGAACCCATGTGACTGCTAATAACTCTACCAATGATAAGTTTGGTTTGGTTTGTTGGGTTTTATGGCATATCAACCTTTGTAGGTTATTTAACGCCAAATCCATTTTTATGTAAATAATCTGTTGTATTTAAAACAATTCAGTTTAGCATAAGTACACAGTTTAATAGTCAAAAACATTTCCATTTCTAACTATTCAAGCAGTTGTATGTAACAATTCGGTTAAGTGTAAATACAGTTTTAATGTTGAAAAACAGTTCTATTTGAAATAATTCAGTTAAGCATAAGCACGCAGTTTAAATGTAAGTATGGTTTAATTGTAAAAGTCATTTCTTTTTCAAACTATTCAGTTTTACTCAAACAATTCATTTTAGCATTAGTATGCTGTTAATTCTATTTAACCCATAGATAGGACCCTTATCAGGTGCTACCACTCCGGGCCAGAGTGGACCTGGGAGCGATGTCAATGAAGGGGTATTCCGCATTCCCAAAGCTCCAGCATTGCTGGAACCTCACCATCAGATTGTTTAGTGTCATATCCAGGACACTCGTTGTGGTGGGGGTCTTACCCCTCTGCAGAGAAGCAGTCGGTGTATTCTACAGCCCCAGCCGACTAGGCAATCCAATGATAAGGTTGTTTCTTTTTTGTTTCAGATTTGAAAATACTATACTATAATAACACTTAATTCTCAATCACAATGCATTGGATAAGAGAAGAAAAATATTTAGCCTCATTACTTATTTGGAGACAAAATAATTAAAAACTGTGCAAGCAAAATTTCACAGGAGGCTTAACTTTAACAACTATCCCCAGAAAAGACAAATTTATCGTTGAGTACTCAAATTTCAAGCCACAGGGTCAGTAAACAACCTAAACAAGAAGGTTGAGAATCCCAGATCTGGCAGGAAATTGACGGTAAGATGTCCTGATAATGTGGATGCGGTGAGAGATTCTGTCTGCGGGAGTCCAAAAGAGTCCCCCCGAAGACTATTTGTCGCTGCCTCCCACCAGACAGGACTTAACACAAGGTCAAAAGCCCGAAGGCCGATTAAAGTGGAGATAAGGGGGAAGGAAGGTCGGGAACGAGTCTAGACTCGAACCCTGCTGGTCTTTGCTGCTCATCGGCTCACTTGGTGCAATGTGAGCCGGATGAGGCAAGCAGTTTCACGAACCCAAATGTGGGTCCGGGCACGTATGCCGGGTTATGGCTTGAACTAGACAACAAGGTCTAGTGCCATACATAGGTTCCTGAGAGCGTCAGAAGACCTCCGAAGACGTTCCCAAGAACTTGCACGTTCATCGTTGCAAAGAATCTTAAAGAAGGATCTTCAGGTGTACTCATAAAGATTTCAGATAGAGAAAAAAAAACTCACTTCAGCTGACATGAAGTTCCTTGTCTCAGTAATCAATTATTATCATTCTAATTGATTGCATCTATTTTGACACACCCTGTATATATGGTATTGGTAATTGTACACAATTTGCTCTTCCCAATGATAAGTTGAGAAGGACAACATTTTTTCAAGAAAGCTTGCTCCTTATCGAAAATGGCAGTGCAGGTTAAAAATTGATATTACAAAATGGAGCTGGTACGTACCCGTGACTCTGAGTTTCGTGCAAGGTACTTTTTCGGCGGGTAGTTGATATCAGTAACTATTGTAAAGTTAGAAATCCAATTTGTTCAGAGTATGAATACTTTTCAAAAGAGCTTAAACTTTCGTTATGGAAGGAGCTATATATATATATATTTATATATGTGTGTGTGTGTGTGTGTGTGTGTGTGTGTGCGTGCGTGTGTGTGTGTGTGTGTATAAATGTAAGAAAACCGACGAATATTTTCAAGTGCACGATTGTCAATGGAGCTGGTATTCTATAAATCTAATATATATATATATATATATATATATATATATATATATAAGGGAAGTCATTAGATCCAAAATTGGGTTGGCAGAAAAACCTTCTACATTGACTTGGATAAAGATGGGTTGCCGCTACGAGTACTGGATCAATCTCAGATGAGCCCGCTGGGTGAGAGATCTGATGTTGAAAGACCCAAAGCCCTTGATGAACCTAGATTAATCACAGTTGATGCGTCCCTGTGTAGCTATAAGATGTACATGAGGAATATACACACACACATGAATACACACTTATATATATATATATATATATATATATATATATATATATATATATATATTACATCTTATATCTAGGGTTTTTGTTTTTTGTTTTGTTTTGTTTTTTCCGGAACTACATATTCATGAATATCAATTTCAAAATCCTGTTAGTTTTCTCCAATGTTTTTAGCCTCCCAACTTTATCAAGATAGTCTTTTCACCTTGCCTTTGTTTCTATGCGAAATTACCCCCCACCAAAAAAAAGGTGTTGATCTTTATCTAAATATCTGTTCTCACTGATATGTCTGGAATTTATTATTTTTCTTTTTTTTTTCTTTCGGGTTTTTTATTTATTTTTTCTTCTTTCTTTTTTAATTCCCTATTCCTTATCAAAGTTTCCTGTTTTCATAGTTTGCAGTTGTTTTCAATCTGGAACGTGTTGTTACATACGTCAGTAAGAGAGTCTATATTAAACAACCACCATCATCCCACACACACACACACACTCTCTCTCTCT
>CAUZXS010006722.1:32500-66229 GCA_963585895.1 Sepioteuthis lessoniana | reverse complement strand
ATCCGTGCTAGCGGCACGACATGATGATGATGATGATGAAGAAGAAGAAAATTTGGCATTAATTAACTAACACTGGTTGATATGCTAAAAACCTACCAACCAACCTACCAACCAAATTGTTCCGTTTGAAAATTATTCGTATATTATATGATTGTCCAACAAACAAAATATCTTGAATAACCAATCCGGCATTCATTGTACGGTTATATCTATATTTTTGTGCAGTTGTTTCTTAAGATTGATTTAATGATTTCAAGGCCATGTCATCCCGTTTAGGGTTTTTCTATGCCTCAAGGTTCGGGTGATGCGCTCATTGTACGTTTAAATCTATATTTTGGTGGAGTTGTTTCTTAAGATTGATTGAATGATTTTAAGGGCATGTCATCCCGTCTAGGGTTATTTTTGCCTCAAGGTTAAGGAAATGCGCTCATTGTACGTCTAAATCTATATTTTGTGCAGTTGTTTCTTAAGATTGGTTGAATGATTTTAAGGCTATGTCATCTCGTCTAGGGTTATTTTATGCCTCAAAGTTAGGGAAGTGCGTTCATTGTACGTTTTAATCTATATTTTTGTGCTGTTTTTTCCTAAGATTGATTTAATGGTTTTAACGGCATGTCAATCTGTATAGAGTTATTTTATGTCTAGAAGTAAGGGAATTGCATTCATTGTAGGTTTTTTATCAACATTTTTTGTACAGTTGTTTCTTTAGATTTACTGAATGATTTTCAGGTCACGTCAACCCATCTCTATTACTTTTTATAAACAGAAAAGGGAAAATAACTTTTGTTGTCTATTAACAAACTTTTCCCTGAAATTAAAGAAATGAAATTTATTGAATTTGTGCAACCGTATTTTATTTATTCATTTACACACTTTCCGCTACACCCACAAACGCACACACACATACATACATACATACATACATATATATATATATATATATATATATATATTGATTGCCATGAAAACATATAGGCATAGGGAAGGTGCTGGCATGTTTATTATTTAAAAAGAAAAATTCATATATTTTTGAACGACCGGTTTCGTTTTGATCTTGACAAGAGCCAGATGAAACCGGGCGTTCAAAAATGTATAATTTTTTTTTAAATAATAAACATGCCCGCACCTTCCCTATGCCTATATGTTTTCCTGGCAATCAATAAGTTTTTAACCATTGATAATTTGTTTAAATATATATATATATATATATATATATATATATATATATGCAAATGTTGAAAGTAAGAATCAGCTTACTTTTCTGTTGACGGTTGTCATAGTCATTGAGATATCATCTTCGTCCAGCAACGAAGAAGATGCCTGTGCAAGATGGCGGCACAACGAACTTGGCCTAAAATCTGTCTGAAATTCCACACGCTTAACTTGCCTTAATGGAGAAAGACAGAATTAATAGGCGGCATTGTTAAGGCGAATAAAAGAAGTTCTTGTTGGCCTTTCACACGCCAGTAAGTTTCAGTTTCTTTCGTCCAGAAAATGAGTAGAGTTTGATATTTTCAACTTTCACTAATGGCAGCCTTCATTGCTAATGTGCCATTTGAGATAAACGAGACGTGGCACGAAATGTGTGGGCCTGAAAGAATCGAACGCGTGACCACTGAAAAGTCCAATCGCTACGGAGGCATTCACTCTCCATCTTTACTTAATCCTCTTTCGCTTCATCTTCAGTTTGCACCCCCCTTGAACTACTATACCCTCTCCAATTTATTTTTTTCATAAAAAGTTATTATTTCCAACCAAAGATACCAGGATTTTCTAATAGAATATCCAATTAAACGGGTATTATTAGGCGTCATTTTTTACCAAACACAACACTGAAACTCTGTAACCAAAAATAGAATTGCAGTTTCTCTGCAACCGAAAAACAATTGCATTAACACATATAAACACATGCATACACAAATATATATATATATATATATATATATATATATATATATATATATATATATATATATATATATTATGAGAGTGTTGGTCGTCATTAAATCACTATGTGGTTATGTATCGAACCAAGTTCAATATAATATGGAGAGTGCTCAATATCTATGATAGAGCTATTATAATAATAATGATAATGAATAAATATATATTATATATATATTTAATCGATGGAAAATATTGTTCTGCAACCTAAGGTTTCTTCCATCTTCTTAACTGTCTGATGAATGTTGTTATAAACTTCAAGAAACCTTTGGTTGCAGAACAATATTTTCCATGGATTAAATATATATATATATAATATATATTTATTTATTATCATTATATATATATATATATATATATATATATATCGATGTTCGAAGCACATAAATAATGTGATATCATTTCTAAAAACAGTCAAGTTATACATAAAAATCTAAAGAAATTTACAATCAGACCAAATTACTTCTATAAACCCTTTCTTTACTAGATATATTCTAACAAATTGATCCCTTCCACAACCTGTTTCACATTTTTTTTTGTTTTTTTTATGATCATGATTCCCTACAAATAATCTAATAAAAAAACAACAAATAACCAACTAATTATCTAAAGTTAATCATTAATTCCTGAGATCTCTCTTTTGAATTTTTTTTCAGACTTATTTTCTTTAACTTGATTCGGCATTAAATGACCGATGAGGTTGATATGCCGTAAAACAAAACAAACGAATAAACAAATGTTTGAAGCACGTAGCCTAGGCAGATAAAAATAGGTATGGGGCTAATGTGCCTCTTTGCAGCACACCTGTGACAATGTCTCCATTCTGTGACCGAACTTTTACTTTCGTATCTTTATATCGCATCAATATAGTTGCTACATTTTCTTTGGGGAGACCATTGGTCAGAAGTATTTGCTCCATCTTTCCTCTCTGTATGGAGTAAAAATGTCTTGGAGAATCACAAATGATAGTGTTGCCTTGAGATTTTTCCATGAACACCTTCCAATATTCGATGGATAGTCAAAATTTGTGATGTCGTGGATCGATTTCTCTGAAAGCCATTTTGGTTCTTCCTCAAAGCGTTTGAGTAGTGTTGTATATTGACCTACGACCCAGCCGGGCTGTCAAAATAGGAAATGCACCTATATAAATAACAGGTGCATCCGGTCGTGGAATAATCAGGATATTATAGTCTTAACCGTTGACAGGTTGAATGAGTGCAAAATTGTGACGCCCACAAGAAGAAGGTGGCCGTTGAATTATTATATAACTCGGTGAAGACAGGAAGTCAGTTGGTTTGGAGACCAAACCAGTTGGAGAAAAGATACAGTAGAGAAAGCCAGCACCCAGCAGAGGGAGCTCTCAGGCCCCCGATTAATCAGTTTGGAGATCAGACGAGTTGGAGAGAAGATGCTGGGATGAGAACATGTCCCAGAGAGGCCGGGCCCCCAGGTACCCGGTTGAGCAGCCCAGGAGAACGGGAAAGAAACGCGGTTATGGCCAATAGAGTGAGGGTCAATATATTGCAGTTCTGTTCGGTCTCCAACTACCTCTCACACACAACCCTTTTAATAAAGTGAGAGGTATATTTTTCTAAGAACTGTATCGCTCGTCGTCTTTATTGTGTCGTCGTTATGATTATGCATGCATATACATATGTGTTTGTATAGTTGGTCATGGTTGTGACTATACAACAGTAGCAGAACATAATACATCTTGGCCGCTATGGAAGTAAGGGTTATACCACGGTAGTTCTTGGCTATTCTGAGGTCACCCTTCTTGAGGAAAGCACTTTGTCCATCTGTCTGTTGTGTTCTCTTTATATACGGCGTTGCAGTATCGGAGCAGTATGTCGATAAATTTCCTTGTTTTCCATGCTTCTGGTGGTATATCATCAAGCTCTGCAGCTTTTCTATTTTTAATTTATCTTCGTAACACGTTGAGTTCTTGCATAAACTTCCCTAGTTACAAATAATTTTTTGTGATGGGTTCATCCGTAACTTTGAAGAATTTTCCAAGCAGAATTTTGAAATGTTATTTCCACCGGTGTATTCATTCTTCTTGGCTAGCAGCTTTTAGTTTGACTCTCATTGGGCTCTTCCTCCTACTCACCCCATTTACTGTCTGCCATGCTATCCTGGATTGTCTATCTTCGACTGAGTCTCTAATCTTATTGATTTAATCAAAGAAAATGGCTTTACTTTGGCAAAGGTAAGGAGCAGAAGATTCTCAGCTATAACAATTACGGACGCAAACAACGCTGATGATAGCGCTTCCGGTAAATAGACCTGTCTAAGCCGAATCCCTGCAGAATAGTCTGGAACGGGCGGCAGTTGTGCAGTATAATGACGGAGGGATTTCCTTTTATATATCTTGCCTTTCGGTTTAGTTAGGATGAGGACCTTTCGCTTAGTGCATGGGTTAGTAAGGTGCAACATTAACGCAAGTGTTCCCACGCGGGCGGAGACGATGTGTCATTCACAGATGTCAAAATAGAAATCGCAGATAGGAATTGGGATCAAGGTATTTGGGTGACGTCAGGCACCGGAAGCGTGGGCTAAGATTTGAGAAAAAGCAGTGAGTTGAGTTCCTGCCTCGGAAGAAGAAGGTTGACTTTCAGAGCTGGGCGAGGTCAGACCACTTTGTGCACTATGGGCGCCACGCGTTGGTTGGGTTGAGATCTGACGATGTAAAAGCAGTCAACATAGAAAGATTGTGTCTTTCTCTCTTCATGTCAAAAAACCTTTAAATTCAAAAAGGTGAAAAAAAGTTTCGTACCTGAACCAATTTCGTAAAGTTTCGTGTTTTTAGATTCTCTATGTCTATTTCACATATCCGTATCATGGGTATGTTACAGTTGGCATAGGCTTCCATATCAATAAAAACAAAGCAGAGTTAATGTACTTTAACTTTACTTTAAAGTACTTTAACTTTACTTTCTTCGGAAGCAGCGTCTCATCTCCTGAAAATGATATCAACACGTGACTAGTAAAGGCATCGACTGCCATCGATAGACTATCGGTCATAGGGAAGTCAGACCTATCAGATAAAATAGAGCACAGTTTTTTCCAAGCAGTGGTCGTATGAATACTGCGGTATGGATGCACCACATGAACGCGTATGGAGAGAAAGCTTGATGGTAATTGTACAAGAATGCTTCGTGCTATATTGAACAAGCGCTCGAGGAAGCACCACACAAGCCAGCAGCTGTACGAACACCTACCACCTATCTGAAAAACCATCCAAACTAGACGAGCAAGACGTGCAGGACACTGCTGGAGAAGTAAGGGCGAGCTTATAAGCGATGTACTCGTGTGGACTCCCTCACACGGACGACTAGACCGGCCGAAAGCGATGGACGATAGGGACGAGAAGCGGGAGAAGGTCTGTGAAATCCGTGTCAGCGACACGACATGATGATGATGGTATATATATATATATATATTAGACTGCGGATCAGTCAATGAAATAACCCACAAACACAGGTTTGGTTAGCATTTCGATCGACTATCTGTGTAGTGAGGACCCCGTTTTATATATATATATATATATATATATATATGTATGTGTGTGTGTGTGTAAAGAGTGAACTTATTTTTGGACTCTTTATATTTACATTTTTTGGTTAGAGAGTTTCGCTGCAGTAAAATAATGGGTCACTGATGCAGAAGGCTTCAACGAATATGTGACCCCGATACGTCAGAAGGTAAGTATTTATAGACTTTCCCATCAGTAGAAGCATTAAATAATCCAATCAGAAGTGACTAAGGAATATATGAACAATGGGTAAATAACAAAGTCGACACTTAAAGCAGCCTTGATATTTAGAAGGTAAATGTTTTGTTTGGTTTGGTCTGGTTTATTTGTTAAATGGCATAACAACCTTTGAAGGTTATTTAATGCCAAAGCCATTCTCCTAGAAGAACAGTCGTGGTACTATCTAACCCAGAGTTGGGAGGATAAAGGGGTTCATACCTTTCCTCGGGGTATTTGCCCGAAAGTGAACGTAATAACGCGACAGGAGTACGAACTCGCTTTCTACGATTCCGCAGTCCACCGCTTTAACAATTACACCACGAGGACACCCCCTGTGTGTTTTGTATCGCTCAACTAAAAACAAAATGGCTATCCGATTTCCAATGATCGTGTTCAATACATAGTAAGTAAGAGCTTGTATCTTAAAAATTTGATCTGATTAGAAAAATGAATACGAAATTTGGATTCAGAATAAAAACCTGCCTTTAAATTAGCTATTATATATTCAACCTTTAAAACATTACAAGCAAGTATTATGTTCGCTTTATTCCGTTTCTTGTTTCTGGCGTCTCTGTGTTAGGGAGTCTGGTAAAAGGTTAAGAATCAGAGTATAATGGAGTCTTTTTGCTGTTCCGCGCAGGTCTCTCTTGAGGAATAAGCCTCTACTTTTATGCATTTTCTCTCAACCGAGAAATGTTGATTGCCGAGCTATTTATAATATCAATTTTCTCCTAATTTGGATTTCAGTAATTCTTATGCCTACAGTACTCGATTCCTTCTTGCTTTTTTACTCCAAGGGGTCCGTCTTTTCCAATTTAGGTTCTATTATTAAATTCTACTCCTTCTTCTTTCAGTACTCGATTTCCTCTCACTTTCAACCAAAAAGATGCAGGTCTTTTTCTTGTCATGGCTCATAAGTAGTAGATATATATTTAAACTTTTTTTTATCAAGGACGATTTCACCAACGCTAATTCCCAATTTAAAAACCTTTTACAGTCGACATGTAGGACAAATCAAAGTTTGCTGGCGCCTACTAACCCACATGACGCACAAAGCCCACCAGCTAAGAACAACATAATAATGATATACGAGGATCATTAAATAAGTTTCCAGACTTTTTTCGTTTGGGCACTATCATTGATAGTACACACATGGAACTCTAGTCCCCTTCGAAGTAATATCCTCCGGCTCCAATGCACTTGTTGTACCGTTCCGACAACAACTTCTGCAAGACCTCATGGAAGTCCTCTTGTGTGAGCGTGTCAATGACATTTGTCAAAGCATCTTCATCTCCTCAATTGTCTCATAACGACAGCCTCTGAGCTTAGGTAATAGCCAAAAGTCACAGGGACCAACACCTGTACTATAGGGAGGCTGAGGAACTGTCTTGATGCTCATCTTGGTGAAATATTCTGTGACAAGGATAGAGTTGTTGACTGGTGCATTGTCCTGCTGGAAATGCCACTGAGCCGATTCCAAGAGTGCTGGCCTCTTCCCTAGGAATCTCTTCCTGAATTCCTTTAAAACCTCAATATAGTAATCCTAACCCGAATCCTAAACCTTTGGCCAATCAACTCTGGTGTCTTGACTTCCTTACTCCCCCCACACCTCTCATCATCCCTCACAGACTCCCTGCCTTCCTTGAATCTCTTATGCCACTCAAAAACTGATGCTCGATTCGTGCCAGATGCTCCAAAAGCAGTCTGAAGCATTCCATAGGTTTCTGTGGTATTTTTTCCAAGTTTAAAACTTAATTTTATTGCATATCGTTCTTCTAAAGTGTCAGATTGCATTTTTTAAAATCCACCAGCAGTGACAATCAGGCTTTAGTAAGGTGTATTCCAATTGCTACTGTAACTGTTCATTTGAAGCTAAAATCATAAGAATTGGTTAGTCATCTTATAAGATGTATAGCAATAACCTACTGAACTTTCAAGATTCTACGACAATTTTAAATGGCTGTACAAAAAACGTCTGGAGACTTATTGAATACTCCCGTATATATATATATACCATATAAAAGACATATGAAAGACAATTTTCTTGCACTTAAACTTCTTGTTTATTACTTTTGCTATTGTTTATTTTTGTTGACTTTACGTTTCACTTAAAATTATTTCGTTCGCTAGCATCCAATCCGGATACAGAAGCATTTACGAGAGCAAACACAATATTGACCACAACTACATTGTCCTTTTGCTGTAGACCGTTAAAACCCTCGTGTGACGTGAAGTAGTAATTGTTCAAATCATAACGATAAATAAAGCTTCCCTTGCTTCGAATTTAGACAATAGAAATTATACTAAAGATTTCCGTTTCCAAACACAATTGTACTTAGCCACCTGTTTGTCATCATATCAGGCCTTGACTCCTTTAGGAATTTGTGTATCGATCTTGTTGGTTATGGAAACAATTGAAGAAACAATCTAAATAATAATTGATGTAACAACTGATGTAACAATTGAAGTAAAAACTGATGAAAGATTTGATGAAAGAATTGTAGTAATAATTGAACTAATAATTTAAGTAATAATTAAAGAAACAGTTTGGGAGACAATTGAAGAAACAATTGAAGTAACCAATGAAGTAACAATTGAAGTAACAACTGAAGAAACAATTTAAGAAACAATTGAAGTAACCATTGAAGTAACAACTGAAGAAACAATTGAAGTAACCAATGAAGTAACAATTGAAGTAATAACTGAAGTAACAATTGAAGTAACAAATGAAGTAACCATTGAAGTAACAACTGAAGTAACAATTGAAGTAACCAATGAAGTAACAATTGAAGTAACAACTGAAGGAAGAATTTAAGTAACAATTGAAGTAACTATTGAAGTAACAACTGAAGAAACAATTGAAGTAACCAATGAGATAACAATTTAAGTAACAACTGAAGTAACAATTTAAGTAACAATTGAAGTAACCATTGAAGTAACAACTGAAGTAACAATTTAAGTAACAATTGAAGTAACCATTGTAGTAACAACTGAAGTAACAATTGAAGTAACCAATGAAGTAACAATTAAAGTAACAACTGAAGGAAGAATTTAAGTAACAATTGAAGTAACCATTGAAGTAACAACTGAAGAAACAATTGAAGTAACCAATAAAGTAACAATTGAACTAACAATTGAAGCAACAAATGAAGTAACAATTGAAGTAACAAATGAAGTAACCAATGAAGTAACAATTGAAGTAACAACGGAAGTAACAATTTAAGTAACAATTGAAGTAACCATTGAAGTAACAACTAAAGTAACAATTGAAGTAACCTATGAAGTAACAACGGAAGTAACAATTTAAGTAACAATTTAAGTAACAATTGAAGTAACCAATGAAGTAACCATTGAAGTAACAACTGAGGTAACAATTGAAGTAACAAATGAAGTAACAATTGAAGTAACAACTGAAGTAACAATTTAAGTAACAATTGAAGTAACCATTGAAGTAACAATTTAAGTAACCAATGAAGTAACTTATGAATTAACAATTGAAGTAACAACGGAAGTAACAATTTAAGTAACAATTGAAGTAACCATTGAAGTAACAACTGAAGTAACAATTGAAGTAACCAATGCAGTAACCATTGAAGTAACCAATGAAGTAACAATTGAAGTAACCAATGAAGTAACAATTGAATTAACAACTGAAGTAACAATTTAAGTAACAATTGAAGTAACCATTGAAGTAACAAATAAGTAACAATTGAAGTAACCTATGAAGTAACAATTGAAGTAACAACTGAAGTAACAATTGAAGTAACCAATGAAGTCACAATTGAAGTAACAACTGAAGTAACAATTGAAGTAACAAATAAAGTAACCATTGAAGTAACAACTGAAGTAAAAATTGAAGTAACCAATGATGTAACAATTGAAGTAACAACTGAAGTAACAATTGAAGTAACCATTGAAGTAACAACTGAAGTAACAATTGAAGTAACCAATGAAGTAACAATTGAAGTAACAACTGAAGTAACAATTGAAGTAACCAAGGAAGTAACAATTGAAGTAACAACGGAAGTAACAATTGAAGTAACCAATGAAGTAACAATTGAAGTAACAACTGAAGTAATAATTTAAGTAACCAATGAAGTAACCATTGAAGTAACAACTGAAGTAACAATTTAAGTAACCAATGAAGTTACCATTAAAGTAACAACTGAAGTAACAATTGAAGTAACCAATGAAGTAACAATTGATGTAACAACTGAAGTAACAATTGAAGTAACCAATGAAGTAACCATTGAAGTAACATCTGAAGTAACAATTGAAGTAACCAATGAAGTAACCATTGAAGTAACAACTGAAGTAACAATTTAAGTAACCAATGAAGTAGCCATTGAAGTAACAACTGAAGTAACAATTGAAGTAACCAATGAAGTTACCATTAAAGTAACAACTGAAGTAACAACTGAAGTAACCAATGAAGTAACAATTGAAGTAACAACTGAAGTAACAATTGGAGTAACCAATGAAGTAACAATTGAAGTAACAACTGAAATAACAATTTAAGTAACAATTGAAGTAACCATTGAAGTAACAACTGAAGTAACAATTGAAATAACCAATGAAGTAACAATGGAAGTAACAACTGAAGAAACAATTGAAGTAACAATTGAAGTAACCATTGAAGTAACAATTGAAGGAAAATTGTTATATCCAATGAAGTAATAACTGAAAAAACAATTGAAGAAATAACTGAAGTAACAACTGAAGTAACAATTGAAGTAACAACCGAAGTAACAACTGAAGAAACATTTGAAGAAACAATTGAAGTAACAATTGAAAAAAACAATTGAAGAAACAATTGAACATACAATTGAATTAACAATTGCTGTAACAATTGAAGTAACAATTCTGCCTGTGAAAATATTTCTATCAAACAATATTTTTAGCGTTTTCCTTTTCTCACAAAAAACAACAATGTATAATATATATTTTTGACTTATCCTAATCACACCAATAAATAAAACAAACACATTGTCGATTTATTCTTTGATGTACTGGGTTTTTTCGTCTAAAATCGACTCCCGTTAATTTTCACTTCTTGTAATGTACTCTCTTTATTCTTCTAAAATCAATTTCGGTCTGTTTTAACTTTTTTGTTCCATAGATTTGTTCGACCACCTCTCCTCTCTACTATGTCACATACATATATTGATAATTATGAACAGACTTGGATCGATAGATAGATAGATCTGAAAAAGGTATATATATATATATATATATATATATATATATATATAATAACTCTATAAATAGACTTAAAAGGAAAAATCGATTGTAAATAAATGGTGATAATATAATATATATAATATATGTATTTATTAATATAATATATAATATAATATATTCAAATAGAATACTCAATGTACGACTATCAATGAATAAGAATATATAAAAATATATAAAAATGTAATAAAAAATCATATCTATATCAATATAATTAAGTAAAACAGATAATATACACATATATATAATATTAACATAATATATATATATATATATATATATATATATATATATATATATATATATATATATATATATATATATCAAGATAATATATATGTATATAATATTAAGTAAAACTTGATAGATAAGTCCCATTATAAATTTAGGTTTATGGAATTTCTAATGGAACTTATCTTTTAAGTTTTACGTAATATTATATATATATATATATATATATATATATGAAGGTTGCAGAAAAAAAACATAATCCAAATAGGTGAATATATTATGATGTAAAGTCGACGTTAATGTTTCGGTTTCAGTAACCATCATCAGGACTTGAATATCAAAATAGTTCACATAGCGATGGATGCTTGCTGAGATGACAGGAGCAAATGAGAAATATACAACGAAAAGATACATAAACGTGCATACAGCGTTCATAATTCAAAAGTCATAAGAACGTGACTGGCATGTGGAAACAATATTTGAAAATGTTGGATTTCCCAAAGAAACGAGACAAAACCTCCTGTTTATTGAGAAATACGCATCAAGTAAGTTTTCATGTGTATAGATCGTTTGGAATCATCCATGTTAAATGTTATGTAAGAATGTATTTGGTATTTGTTTTTTCGATAAGCCGGTATGAAAGTAAATGATATGATAAAATCCGACATACTGTAGGATTTTATCCATATTTACTTTCATATATATATATATATATATATATATATATATATATATATTCACAAGTTTGATTTATATATATTTTAATATATTATATTTTTTAAAGCCATTTCAGGTTTTTTGGTCTGTTTTATTTTGATTTGGTTTTATGGCACATCAACCATTGTAGGTTATTAATGTAAAACCCATTTTAAAACGTATAGATAGTTTTGTTTCAAACAATTCAGTTTAAAAAAACAACACCCCTTACACATGCAAACAACCTTTGATGATGGCCTATGAAGGGTCCGAAAGCGCTCGGGACAATTTTGGTAAATTCATCCACCAATTCCAACTTGAAACCAAGACACTTATCAGGAAACTTGAAAGGTCTTAAGTAAATTATACAGACGAAATTTGTCTTTAATATTTAATGAAACATGTTTAAATGAATGACTGCTGCCTAACATCACACACACACACACACACACACACGCACACACACACACACACACACACACACACATATATATATATATATATATATGGGTGGGCTGAAAAGTTCTTTGGCTGAAAATTCTTTTGATGACATCATATCTGCTGGTGATTGCTTTTTAATAGAATCCAAACACTGTAAGTGCCAGTCGGCTGGGGCTGTAGAATACACCGACTGCATCTCTGCAGAAGTCTAAGACTGACCCAACAAGTGTCCTGCATATGAAACTAAACAATCTGTTGATGAGACTCTAGTAATACTGGAGCTTTGGGGAATGCAGAGTACCTCTTTATTGGCATCGCTCCCAGGTCCTTATCCAAAAAAATGTCCTCTTTACTGATCCTCTCCCCACTCCCCCAAAACTTATCATTTACTACGACAAATTTAAAACCTCCAGCCTAATTATTTCCAATAACTCTTCTCCCCTCCACTAAACTTTTTGATCGGACAAGCGTCGTATATACGTTCAAATGTCCCTTGGGAGACTGTGTCTCTAACGAAAATAATATGTACGTTGGTCTTACCACTACGACTCTTTCAAGATTCTGGCTCAAAAGCCTTACATCTTAAAACCTATTCTTTTCTCAAATCTAAATTTCGGAAAATTCTACTTGAAAACACTACTATAATAGCACACGAAATTAATAAACTACGACTACAAGTTCTAGAAGCCCTACGTATAAAACCAAATAGAACCTAAAATCAGTAGAATTCATTTTGGAAATAACGACTATGTTTTGAAATGCCTTAGTCTTTAGTTATTTTTTAATATTCTATTTCTGTTGATTACGTTCTGTTTTAAATTCGTTCGACGTCATCAGTATCTCAGTTTAATCCAACTTTGCGTTTTCGTAAATTTGTAATGTTATTAAAAAAAACTAAAATCTCTATAAAAAAAAAACTCCTTTAAAAACACTTTGTACACATGCAAATAATTACTGATGATGGCCTATGAAATTCATCCACCAATTCCAATCTGAAACTAAAACACTTATCAGAAAACATGAAACGATCTTGATAAAATCATATGGAAAAATGCGTCTTTATTATTTAATCAAACGTGCTTAATTGACAGACTACTGCCCAACTATATATATATATATATATATATATATATATATGAAGAAGGAAATTACTGAATAAGTTATTGATATTCACCAAAAAGTGAACGGATAGTAAGATGCTACTCTTGCCATAATCATTCCACAGACTAATTCTTTATAATGAGATTTTCTTCGTTGAGATAAAGTTTTAGCCTTTTCCTTTTCTTTTTCGATAAATTATATCAAGGTCACCAGGAGAGAATGTGCACCGTTTCTGAATATAAATGTATATATCACCGAGGCCCTATTAATTATTTATTAAGCTTAGCTTAGACTTAGACTCAGAAGTGTAACGACGAAATGTGATTTGAAAAATAACTGGGTGCGTTATGAGAATATTGCGTGAATATCGTTACGCATTCGCGATCAAGTGTCGGTTTAACAAACTTTATTTCGAATTGTTCCTCAGGGATATTTTTCTCTGCCTCCCACCAAACAAGACTTGACACAGGTCAATGACACGAAGTGAGGCTTATAGTGGGGGTTAAGGGAGGGGAAGTTAAGGGAGTTAAGGGGGAAGTCGGGCACGAGCTGTTGCTCGAGACCTGCTGGTCTATGCTGGTCATCGACTCACTTTATATAATGTGAGCCCGATAAGCCTAGCTGAACATGAACTCCATCAACGTGACCCCAGGCACAGATATCAGATTATAGCTAAAACTGGACTAAAACGTCCAGTGCTATACAATACTATCAATGCAGCTTGCCCTCCCGAAGCATGGGGCTTTCAGCCTCGAGTCATTGATATCATTGATAACCCGTCCGGCACAAATCCTAGACGAGGCCCAGCGAAAAAAAAAACAAAAAAATACAAACAGGATATTTCTTTTGTTCCATGTCCACATGGAACTATTTTCCGTTATTTATGAGGCGTTTTATATATTTTGCTCTATTACGCCCTTTGATTCCGATTTCACCCAGAAACTAGTACAAAGTTCCTGCTACGAAATCTCTTGCTCATATTTTCACAGCTTTCACGATCACGCAATACCCTCCCATTTCCTGCTCTTTTTTAAAGATCTTCATAATTGATAGTTTTAAACTCGTCTATATATATATATATATATATATATATATATATATATAATACTCCCTAGCTTAGTAAGCTCACTTTTACCGTTTAATGTATTCTGATGAGGTGGGTAGAAATTTAGATATTCTCTCATATGAACAATGTCTTATCTCTTTGTCATCGATAAACGTATAAATACTATTTCTCTTCTTTTCGACTCCTCCGAAACCATCACTGCCCTTGTCTAATATAATTTTGATCTTTATCTGAATTAAACCTTTTTTTTTTGTTTCAACTGATTGAAATCATTGATTCCATATCTGACGCCATCTTGAATTGTTAAACCAAACAATCGATGCCAGCAAACCTAAAACAAAAAAGAATTCTTTCAACATGGATATTAGACATAATCAAGAATTTTGAAACTCAACTGGAAATGCATGTCAGTGATTTAATAGTTGGTTCGTTGGTTTAACAGTAGATCAACCCTTATGGCTTATTTACTGCTACTTTGATATATATATATATATATATACATATATATGTGTGTGTGTGTGTGTGTGTGTGTGTAGTTGGGCAGCAGTCTTTCATTTAAGCATGTTTGATTAAGTAATAAAGACACATTTTATCTATATGAAGCGCTCTGGACAATTTTGGTAAATTCATCTACCAATTTCAACCTAAAACCAAGACACTTATCAGGAAACTTGAAAGCATCTTAATAAAACTATATAGACAAAATGTGTCTTTATCATTTAATCAAACATGATAATATAAATATATATATATATATATATATATATATATAATTTTTTCGTTGGTCCAATGAGATAAAAAGGTAAATGAATAGGTCCTCGAGTGAATTTGGTTTGGGGTTATCTATTTTTTTTTTTTACTTCTACACGTGTTTCTAACGTTTAAAGTCATCTTCAGGAAGTTAAACCTACAACCAAATTCACTCGCAAACTTATTTTTTTAAAGTATATATATATATATATATATATATATTTCACCCATAGCTGGAGCGTTTAAGGGGTTCAAACTTTTTCGAAGACTATTTGTCCAAAACTAACGTAATCGCGTGACTGAACTTTAAACTTGGTTACTTTGAAGCTACAATCCATCACTATATATATATATATATATATATATATATATATATAATTAGTATGTGAATAGTTGGGTTCGTTCGTCAGTTATTTTGTTTAATGGCATATCAAGCTTTGTGGGTTATTAAAGTTAAATCTTTTTTTTTTTTTTTGTATATATTATTTGTTATCGGATAGTTTGAACTGTTAGAGCACGAGGAAAGAGTTAACATACAACTTAGAATCACTGGCGTCTGCTTTGTAAATGTGTCCAATTTATATTTTTTTTATAGACATCCTTTCATAATTTACAATTATTCAGTCCGTTTCAATAAATATACTTTCAGTTCTCTCGGCTCTATTTTGGCTTTTGCTAGCGTGTTGCATTGTTTTTGTGCATTTATATGGTCTTGTGTAATATTTGGTTTCTGATTATTATTCTTATTTTATTTTTATTTACTACTTTTTGTGATTTTTGTCTTGATGTTGAGGGTTCTCTATGTTGAGATGATAATGGATTCGATATTATCAGTCGTTTTTCTTCAGTTGTGAATAAAAAGATTCTTTAACGCCTAAACTTGGACATTAAATAATATTGATAAAAAACGTATAAGACTAGATACGACTGGGTGAGAAAATGTGATCAACTAGGAACTGTGCAAGAAGTTTAGATTTTACCATACGAAAAAATGGTGTATGCACAACCCAGAATTCGTCCAAGAAAATAAAAGGCACAATATTCTCTGGGATTTTGAGGTACGAGGATCATTAAATAAGCTTCCAGACTTTTTTCGTAAGGGCACTTTTATTGATAGTACACACATAAAACTCTAGTTTCGAAGTAATCTCCTCCGGCTGCAATGAACTTGTTGTACCGTTCCAGCAACTTCTGGAAGGCCCCATGGAAGTCCTCTTGTGTGAGCGTGTCAATGACCTTCGTCACAGCCTTTTTTTTATCTCCTCAATTGTCTCATAACGACAGCCCCTGAGCTTAGGGAATAAGCAAAAGTCACAGGGAGCAAGGTCTGGACTATAGGGAGGATGAGGGACTGTCTTGATGCCCATCTTGGTCAATAGAACCGTTTTTACATTTAACCGTGTGTAAACAAAAACTGTTCCTAACCTAAACGGAATTGTTTGAAATAGAAGTGCTTGATCCTTTATCTATGCGTAAAGAAATGACTGATATTAATTGAATTGTTAGTGATACATAGCAATACTTGGAACGATTTGACTTTGTTGACATGTTAAACTGAATTGTTTGAAATAGAACTGTTGTCACATTTAACTGTGCGTAAACAAACAAACAAAAAAACACAAACAAACAAAAAACTGTGTACTTATGCTAAACTGAATTGTTTAAAATTAAGTGAAACCTTTTAACTGCGTGAAAAAATGTTTATAACAGTGTTGCTTTTCACTAAATTACTTTGTGGGTTTGTCTCAAACCAAGTGCAATTTAATATAGAGAGTGCTCAATATCTAGGATAGAGCTATTATATAATAATAATAAAAATAATAATAATAATAATAATAATGATAATATATATATATATATATATATATATATATATTTAATTCATGGAATTTAGACTGTGATCTCTGGGTTTTATGGGTTTTTTTTACAAAACAACAATCAACAGGCAGTTAATAAAATGAAATGAATCGAAAATCGAACCCGACATGCAGGACACTGCTTGAAAAGTAAGGACGAACTCATAAACAACATACTCTTATGGACCCCCTCACATGGCCGAGCAAATGCAGGGCAACCAGCAAGAACCTATATGCAGCAGCTCTGTGAGGATATGGGAGTGGCTCTGAGGACCTGCCAGAAGCTATGAACGATAGGGAGGAGTAGCGAGAGAGGGTCAGGGATTTCTGTGCCGGTGGCACAACAAGATTATATATATATATATATATATATATATATATATATCCATATTATTGGGCCACAAGTCAATAAAACAGGAAAAAATTGCCAAAAGATTTGACAATTGGTCACAGTTGCACCTTTTTCAAGGATATCAACAGTGATGGGTCCTTTCATGTCTCAGAAGTCTGACAGCATGACCTTCTTTACTGTCAACTGCGTCCAGAACTTTTTATTTATCGGTATGCTTACTCTCCATTGATTTTCTTTTAGACTCAGGCTAGTGGCGACAAATCCATGTTTAGCCCATTGGTAAATATTTTTTCTCCAAACATATCACACATTCTTTAGTAAATTTCACATAGTTTGCACTTTTACGCCAACAAAACTTTGATGAGAGACCTCTGTTCAAGTCCGTAGCACCCTGTTTGATTTGCCGGTATTTTGAATAGCCTCAAAACAAATATTTCTGTTAGATTAAAATAGCTTTACTATTAGCCAATTTCAAATAATGCGGAATTAATATTCATGGAATACAATTCTGAAAAGAAAAAAAAAATTTCCTTTTTTTTCTTAATTACCCTTATTCATTGAATGACCCAAGTATATATATGATCATTATCAATTCGCGCTGACAGCAAGGATTTTCATAACTCTCTCTCTCCGTCTGTCCCTATCATCAATCGCTTTCCGCATGTCTTCTAAACTACTTCCTGTACCCGTACAAAGCTGATGAAAATAAGTTCTTGCTGGTCGACCAGCACTGGCATTTCATTGTGTAGGGATCCATAGAAGAACGTCATTTATGTGTTCATCGTTACTTCTCCAATGTCTTGTTTCTCTGACTTAGATGGTTTTTATGAAGGGAAGTTAGTGGCCATACAACTGTTGTTTCATAGGGTGTTGCTTCCAGGATTTGTTCAAGATAGTTCGTAGTATTCCTGTGTTAGAAACCACACACACACAAACACACACACACATACGTATATATGTATGTATATATATATAACTTGTCTTTTAGTCTTTTTCTATTAATCTTTTTTTTATTCGTATCTTTCATTTACTCCCTGCATTGACAATATATTCTTTGTGTTCATTCCCTCACTTGTGTTTCCCGCTATACCTAATATGTCAATGTCTCAGTCTCAAAAGCCACTTAAAGCTTTTTTGTTCTATATTGTCCAGATCGACCTGCTCGAAGCAAGTCCAATGAAAAATCAGTTCCCAAAAGACTCTCTCTCTCTCTCTCTCTCTCTCTCTCTCTCTCTCTCTCTCTCTGTTTTTAGACTTCTTCATGCTCTAAAGAATTCTTGGACAATCCGTTTCAGAGTGAGGATTTATTGTAGTGAAGTTATTGACTGGATAAAGAGCTTTTATTCAGGAAAAAAAAATGAAGACAATGCAGTAGGTGATGTTCTCGAGACAAAGACGATCACGTCAAATTATAACGGCGTATTTGGCACTCTCTTTTAAATATATTTGACAAAAATGTCTAAAGACGAAAATATTTTTTACGCGATTCGCTGAAAAATATTTGGAAGGACAAGAATTAATTAAGAATATAACTTATTCTAAAATAAAACAATTTTCGTCAGGCGCTTAAGAAATAATTATGATTCAGATTCATTTTTCGAGAAATCATCTTACCACTGTTTGTTTGCTTCTCCTAACCGAAAAATGATCGCTGGAAGGTGACTCTACGATGGCACCTCATGATAATCGGCGTTCTGTATGTTATTTTGCCTACGTTGGTTTTAATGTCGTTTTATAGAGACAAAAGTTGTTTGCATTGGTCATAAATTGGTTTTGAAGCTCTCATATTTTTCTTGTATTTTTCTAGATGTTCGTTTAGTTTTTTGATTCCTAAATGTTACGATGACAAAAAAGTTATGAAATATTTCATGTCCAAAGCCAATTTGACTCATCAATGTAAAAACGAAATCCACGGATGTGATCTGGTCAGGTGATCAGTTTTTGTTTGGTTTGATTTAGTTTTATGGCATATCAACCAATGCAGGTTATTTAATGCCAAATCTTTTTATACATATATATTAAATATATGGGATTTGGTTTGGTTGGATTTTATGGCATGTCAACCCTTGTAGGTTATTTAATGCCAAATCCTCTTTATACATCTATATTAAATATATAGGATTTGGTTTGGTTGGGTTTTATGGCATATCAACCATTGTAGGTTATTTAATGCCAAATCCTTTTTATAAATGCATATTGAATATATATAATTTGGTTTCGGTGGGTTTTATTGCATATCAACCAGTGTAGGTTATTTCATGTCAAATCCCCTTTATACATATACTGACTATATGATTTCTAAACACATTTTCTATATAACATTTTAAAACAAGCCTGAGCTCATTCTTTTTCACACAGTTAAATAGTTTCACTTATTTCTATTTAACACGAATAATTTTATTTAGTATTAATTATTTGTTAGCACATAGTTTGATGTTTTCAAGTATTGCTATATATAACTAACAATTCAATTAAACATCAGTTATTTGTTTACATACAGTGAAATGATCAAACAGTTCTATTTCAAACAATTCAGTTTAGCATGTCCACAAAGTTAAATGGTTCCAAGTATTGCTATGTATCACTAATAATTCAATTTAACATCAGTCACTTGTTTACATATAGTTAAATGATTAAACAGTTTAGACATTTGTTTGCACTCAGTTTAAATGACAAAGAATAAAATTTTGATGGCAAACAATTGTATTTGACACACTGATAGAACACTATCAGGTGCTACCACTCCGGGTCAGAGTAGGCTTGGGAGCGATTGAAGTGAAGGGATACCCACATTCCCTAAAGTTCAAGCATTACTGGATGGTTGGTTGGTTGGTTGGTTTTATGGCATATCAACCTTTGTAGTTTATTTAACGCCAAATCAATTTTATACAGATGATCAGTTCTATTTCAAACAATTCAGTTTAGCACGAATATAGGTTTAGCTGTTGTATATAGGTTCTTACTGGTCGTCCTGCCTTTGCTCGTCTATGAGAAGAGGTCCATAGGCGTATGTTCCTTATGAGTTATTCCTTACTTCTCCAGCCCTGTCTCACATGTCTGGTTCGTGTAACTTAGATAGTTTTCGTGATGGGTGGTCGGTGGCCGAATAGCATTTGGCTTCGCTTCTGTTTGGTCTTCAAGGCTACATCCCGTATCGACACAGAGCTGTTGTAAGTCGGTTGTAGCTGGTCGTCCTGCCTTTGCACGTCCATGTGAAGGGATCTACAGGAGTACGTCACTTATGAGTTTGTCTCTACTTCACCAGCAGTGTCCTGCATGTCTGGTTCCTGGATAGTTTTTGTGGTGGGTGGTAAGTGGCCGTGCAGTTGCTGCTTTGTGAGGTGCTACATCCAGGACTTGTTCAATGCAGCTCACAGCATTCTTGTGTAATTGTCGTCAAGTTTTTTCTCCATACGTTTAGTTAGCGTCTATGTGGTGCAACCATATAGCAGTATCGACACGACTGCTGCTTGGAAAAAAACTGAATTTTATTTTATCAGTCAGGTCATTTGAACCTGAATTCATAAAAATTGATCAGTCATCACATAAGATGTATAGCGATAACATACTGAATCTTCAAGAATCTACGACAAATTTAAATGCCTGTACAAAAAAGTCTGGAAGCTTATTGAAAGCACCACATAGATAGATATGTTCAGACTTTGCTAGATAGATGGATACATAGATATTAAAGATTTGGATAGATAGATAGATAGATAGATAGATAGATAGATATGAACCACTTTAGATAGATAGATAGATAGATATGTTCAGACTTGGCTAGATAGATGGATACATAGATATTAAAGACTTGGATGGATGGATAGATAGATAGATTGATAGATATATAGATATGAACCACGATAGATAGATAGATAGATAGATAGATTGACTTGGATCGATCGACCGATCGATCGATCGATAGATAGATAGATAGATAGATAGTAAGTTGAATGTTTCGAAATACGAATCCGATGTAAATACAAGTATTTTTTCAAGAAGTTGGGTCCATATATATATGCATATATATACATAGAGAGAGAGAGAGAGAGAGAGAGAGAGAGAGAGAGAGAGGGATGAAGAGAAGAAAAATAAGACATAAGGAACAACTGAAAAGGTCTGATTCCTTTTGGTATACACAAAGACATAATTTACAAAAGTTTCCCGTATTGTGACATGACGTCGAAGGCGTCTTTTGTCGAGATCACCGAAGGAAAACTTTACTTGTCACTCGATCGCCGAATATAAAAATCGGTCGACTGACATTGTCCAACTCGTCCGTTCCGGCGCCAATTGTTTATTGGGAACTTGTGAACAGTTGAATACTGATTTAGTACCAGAATATTCCCGCTTTGACCCATTCTGCCCCCAGAGTTTATAACCAAATGTTAAATTCTGTTGTATAATAGATAGATCGATTGATCGATCGATCGATCGATAGATAGATAGATAGATAGATATCCATTTGCCCACGAGCGGTGATTCGAATCAAAGTTAAGCTTACTGTGAGAATTCACAAGAATGCCAGTTAGTCGTTCCGGAAATTTACTAGTTCCGTCGGCATTTTCGTTTTTGGTTGAACTGGAACGTTGAAGATTGATCCTGACCCTGCTTTTGGGGGTATCAGAGGGCTTTCTGCCTGTCACTGTACTTTGAGTATTTTTAAAAATTTCTCTAGGATTATTTTAGGACCTCCGAATTTAGAAGATTAAATTTCATTGTCCTATTCCGAAGTCTACCCGGTCTTTCATCTTGAATCAAAGCTTCAACTTGTCCATGAACTGTTTTTTTTTTGTCATTCGCAACGTTCCGTGTGTCGAAACTTTGATTTAATACTATAGGTAGCACAAATTCTTGGAAATGTCTGTGGAATATGATCTTTCATAGTGGGAGGTCCATAAAATGATTTGGTTTGGTTTCTTTGTTTAATGGGCTATCAACCTTTGTAGGTTATTTTATGCCATAGCCATTCTCCTGGAAGAACAGTAGTGGTACTATTTAACCCATAGCTAGGAGGATAAGTGGGGGAGGGGTTCCATACCTTTCCCAAGGGCATTTGCCCGAAAGTGAACGTAATAGCGCGACTGGAGTACGAACTCGCTTACTACGATTCCGCAGTCCATCGCTTTAAACATTACATCATGAGGACCCCCCCATTAAGTCGACACGATATTTAAGAAAGTATCATTTTGTGACCATTGAAGGAAATATATACGAGCTTGTTCAGCAATTAGACAAGTGTATCAATTCTGATCAGGACTATATAAAAAATCAGTAATGGCAACATGTACACTTTTTTATTTGCCTAGGAATAAACTATTGGATTAGTAAATATTTGCAATTGAAAATAAAACAAAAATTATATAAATTGGTTGCATATTGATCTGGCATTCCCATGATGTGACGGAAAACTGACAGTCTGGTGGGTGGTTTGTTAGTTGGTTAGTTGGTTTGTTTTATGGCGTATCAACCATGTTTGGGTCATTTAACGCCGAATTAAATTTTAAACAATTCAGTTTAGTATAAGTATAGCTTTTGTTTAGAAGCAGTTAAATGTCAAAACAGTTCTATTTCAAACAATTCAGTTAAGCATAAGTACACAGTTTTTATGTCAAAAACAGTTCAATTTAAAAGCAGTTCAATTTAGCATTAATACATACTTTAGTTCAATTTAAAAACAGTTCTATTTCAAACAGCGGACATTGGCCTAGCGGTTAGAGTGTTCGCCAATGACCCGGGAGACCTGGGTTCAATCCCAGGTCGAGTCATACCAAAGACTCCAAAAATGGTACTTGATGCCTCCTTGCTTAATACTCAGCATTATAAGGTACGGATCAAGGGTAAAGTAGAGCAATCCAGGGAAGGAGTAGCGCCCTTCCCTACACCTTGGTGTAGTAGCTATCGAAAAGGGAGCCTTCGGGTTACCCTCGACTATGGTCGCCAACGTTACTTACTTATTTCAAACAGTTCAGTTTATTATAAGTACGCGATTTCTCTGTCAAAAAAGGTTCTATTTCAAACAATCCAGTTTAGCGTAATTAAACAGTTTAGTTCTATTTGAACAATTGATGGGACCGTATCAGGTGCAACCACTCCGGGCCGGAGAGGACCTGGGAGCGATGACAATGAAAGGGTACTCTGCATTCCCAAAAGATCCAGCATTACTGAAGCCTCGCCATCAGATTGTTTAGTGTTATATCAAGGAAACACTTTGGGTCGTGGTCTTACCCTTCTGCAGAGAAGAAGTCGGTGTATTCTACAGGGAAAACAGTCAGGTGGTATTATGAGATATTGTTGCAGTATTCACGGCTAGTGTACATTTTTATTTATTGATTTATTTTTTCAAAAAGAGGAATTATCATAAATTGGATCACCTTAATCAGAAAATTCGGAAATACTGCGTGCGATATACGGAACCACTGCACAGTTGTTTCGACCTTATTAGTTCTCTTCAGCAGAGTACACCATGATCTCCCCCACTGGAGATCGAACCAGCGACCAATGAGTTTGGTTAGTGGTCCTAAACGATGGCCTGCAAAAACATGCGTGAACCCAAAATCATCTGAAAACGTGTTTGCTGGGTGTGCATCTATTGTTGTGTACGTAATATATATATATATATATATATATATATATATATATATATATATATACTGTGTACATAAGAACAGCCGCACAATATGCATATATATATATATATATATATATATATATATATATAGGGTACGGAAGCAAAATATGGAATAATCTAAAAAAAAATTTTTGGTCTGATCAGTTCAATTTTTGAATAAAAAAACGCGATAAATCTCAATTTTAATGATAAATTCTATTTTCCAAGCACTTGAAAATGAAAATTCAGCCCAATATGACTGAGCGAGAAAAAAAAACTACTAAGAATGTATGATTTGCTTCATGCTAAAACAAGGCCAAAGTTTTTTTGTCTACCGTATACAAAGCAACGAAAAAAATTTTACAGAAAAAGAGCTGTTTAAGGAAAAAGTGGGGGTGGGGGACTGAACAAAAAAACAAAAGAATTGCTTTTTGACTATTCTTGCAGCGGTGATTAAGGTGACCTCACAACGTCAGTAAGAAAGCACACAAATGAATTGAAAGTCCACGAGAAAACTGTGAGGACAGCAATCAAACAAGATTTAAGCCCAGTCTTTAACCCCCTTGATTACACAATATGGGGCATTTTGGGAAAACAAAACAAAAGCAACTTCGCATCCAAATATTGGGTAAGATTGCTATTGAGGAGGAATGGAATAAATGTCTGAAGAATTTATTTTGAAGGCTTGCAAATCGTTTCGATGGCATGTTGATACAAAAAGGGAAAAATGGCGTCTATTTTGAGTAAATTTTCTGTCTTGTGTCAATCTTCTTATTTTGTTGTTTATTCTTTAAAATTAAAATTAATCTTCTTTAATGAGTCTTTTATTATTATACTAGAATATTCCTAATTTTGCTTTCGCTCTCTCTCTCTCTCTCTATATATATATATATATATGTGTGTGTGTGTGTGTGTGTGTAAGTGTGAATGGATTCTCTCGGACTGAACTCAACTTCAGATCGACATAAAAAGTCGCAGCCAACATAAGTATAATCGTTGCGAATAGGCTTAATCTAAAGTCTTTACATATATATATAGATATCATCATCATCACCATGTCGTGCCGTTAGCACGGATATCCCTGACTCTCTCTCACCACTTCTCCCTATCGTTCATCGCCTCTGGCAGGTCTTCAGGGCTACATCCCGTATCCTCACATAGCCACTGAATTTATGTTCGAGCTGGTCGTCCTGCTTTTGCTCGGCCATATGCGGGGGTCCATAGGAGTACATCACTTATGAGCTCGTTTCTGCTTCTCCAGCAGTGTATTGCCTGTCTGGTTCGTCTAACTTGGATAGTTTTCGTGATGGGAGGCAGGTGGCCGTATAGTTGGTGCCTTGTGGGGTGTTGCCGCCAGGACTTGTTCAAGATTGCTCGCAGCATTCTTGTGTAATTGCCGTCTATCTTCTTTTCCAGCGGTTTTGTTAGCGTCCAAGTAGTGCATCCATACAGCAGTATATATATATATATATATATATATATATATATCGTTAAATCCCCAAACCAGGAGTAAAATCCTTGTAAAAACTATAAAGAAGCAGTTAAAATAAAGCCCAAAACCACCATGTACGATTCCCCCTTTAATTAGTTTCCTATTGTCTACGAACTAAACCCATTCAACTTCGATGGCAATGAAAAGATAGCCAGCATTCCTCAAAGTTCTAGTATTACTGTAACCTCACCATCTGGTTATTTACAGTCATATTTCAGGATGCTCGTTTGGCGGATCTTACCCCTCTGCAGAGATGCAGTCGGTGTATTCTAGAACCCCAGCAGACAGGGCAATGAATTGATTGAAATAGAACTGTTTTTGACATTTAAACTGTGTACTTGTGCTAAACTGAATTATTTGAAACATTTCTCAAAATGGCTTTATTCGGCGTTAAATAACTCGAATTGGGTTGATTCGCCGTTAAACAAAACAGCAAACCACCTGTTTTGAGCTCAACCAAATTCGCCCCCACCACTTCAAAATTAACTTTCTCCCTCTCTTTTTTTTTTCTCTTCGTTTTTCATTTTCTTTCTTTTTTCTTTCATTTTCTTTCTTATTTTTTCTTCTTTTGTATTGTTTATTTATTTTTTCATCATTCCATTTTTAGCTTTCCACACCAGTGAGTCAGACAAACATTGAAACACAAGTTACTGGCCTGAAAATGGTCATCCCTTTTGCATCTGTCCTCGAGTTAAGCGAATGATGGATACCCTGGGTTCCTCTGGGTGGATTTTCTACCGGTTTGGGTGGGGACGAAAAAAAACAAAAAAACAAAAGACATGATTGTTGATGGAAAGGTCAGGCTCGCATTCCAAAGATTTTTAGTCTGCTACTGAGGAAAAGCAGGAAAACTACACGCCATTTTCTCATTTGGGCAACGGAATTTCAAGAGAGAGAGAGAGAGAGAGAGAGAGAGAGAGAGAGAGAGAGAGAGAGAGAGAGAGAGAGAGAGTAATCTTTCTTTCTCTTGTGTAAGTTGTTTGATTATCTGTGTAATTATTACTATCAACGGTTTAATCTTGGATAGAACTTCTTTTTTGTAATTTTAAATTGGTTTGGGATATTTAAGGCTATTTTCATTCATTCTTTCATTTTATTCTTCTATGACCTTTTTTTTGTTTTTTGCTTCTAGTTTATTTTGTCTGTTTTTGATTAGAAGGATTCTTTTTATTTTTATATGTATTCTTTTTCGACTTGCCTCTTTCTTGCAGAATGTTTTTTGTTACTCTGTGTGTATCGATATTTTTCAGTTTCTTCCTTTCTTTTTTTCTTTCTTTCCCTTGTTTGTTTGTCTTTCTCTTGTTTTTCTTTCTTTCCCTTGTTTGTTTTTCTTTCTTTCTTTCTTTCTTTCTTTTTTCTTTCTTTCTTTTTTTCTTTCTTTTCCTTGTTTGTCTTTCTTTCTTTCTTTACCTTTTCTTTGTTTATTTCTTTCCCCTGCTTGTTTGTCTTTCTCAAGTCTTTCTTTCTTTCTTTCTTTCTTTCTTTTGTTTGTCTGTCTTTCTCTTGTTTTTCTTTCTTTCTCTTGTTTGTATTTTTTCTTTCTTTCTTTTTTTCCCTCGTTAATCTTTCCCTTGTTTTTCTTTCTTTCTTTCTTTTTTTCCCTTGTTTGTCTTTCCCTTGTTTGTCTTTCGTCCTTTTATCTCTCTTTCTCTCTTCTTTCTTTCTTTTCCTTGCTTGTCTTTCTTTCTTTCTTTCTTTTCCTTGCTTGTCTTTCTTTCTTTCTTTCTTTCCCTAGTTTTTCTTTCTTTCTTTCTTTCTTTCTTTCTTTCTTTCTTTCTTTCTTTCATATTTCAATACATATTTTTGTTTTTCTTCTTACTGATCCTTTATTTCTTTCCTTTTTATGTTTTTCTCTTTCTTTTTCTTTTTTGTCGAACTTTTTTTTTTCAAAATACTTTTTCGTTTCGTTTTTTGCCTTCTTTAAATAGTTCTTTCGTTCATATTTTCAATCGCTTTCCAATTTTTATGATTAGTTTTCATTCATTTCCTCTCTCTCTCTCTCTCTCTTTCTCTCTCTCTCTCTCTCTTTCTCTCTCTCTCTCTCTTTGTTCTTTTTGGAACCCAATCAAATTTAGTAATCAATTCCTGAGAGCCAACACGCAAAGACCTCACTCAAAGATGGCTGCCGATAAATACGCATTTCCGGCGGGAATCTTAGCTTGAACGTTTACGTCGACGGTTAGGGACATAACTCGAACGGTTAGGCTATTAACCCATTCGGAATCAATTTTTGTGGGGAGCGGCGAGCGGTATAGAAACATCAACCAAGGTATTCAGAAAATTCCCCCCCTCCATAATACGTGAGTACTTAGATTAAACTACTTAAATCCGATAATGCAATTTTAAAACAGGATACCAGGATAAAAAGCTGATAGATAAAATATCACACAAATGATTTAAAAACAAAACAATTGCTAGATCTGTTACCAATCTAAAAACATTTATTCTACGAATCATGTCTTTCACAGGCAGTGTTTAGAATAGGATCCTAATAGGATTTATCACCATTTTTCGACCTGATCATTTTCCGGTCTTCTAAATGACCTGTTGTTGCAGAATGATATATAACCAACACGTTGGAATTTTTTTTCAGCTGATTTACATAGAAAATGTGTTAATTTTCGCACCAAAAATGACTCGAGAAGCTATAATTTTTCCCCTGTCTTTTTTAAAAATAAATATTTTCGTTTGAAACGCCGATATATATATATATATGTAACATACCCATAATACACGGATATGTGAAATAGACATAGGGAATCGGAAATACACGCGAAACACTTTACTTCTTAGTTCAGTTACGAAACTTTTTATGACCTTTGAGTTAAAGGTTTTTCGACATGAGGAGAGAGAGACACAATCTTTCTATGCTGACTGCTTTTACATCGTCAGCTCTCAACTCAACCAACGCGCGGCGCCCGTAGCGCACAAATTCGTCTGGCCTCGCCCAACTCTAAATCTCGACTCTCTCGTTCGGAGGCAGGAACTCAACTCCCTGCTTTTTCTCAAATTCCCAAAATCTTCAGCCCACGCTTCCGGTGCATGACGTCATTCACACCCCGCTTGTCCTATTTCCTATCTGGGGTTTTATTTTGACATCTGTGAATGACGCATCCTCCACGCGCGTGCGTGAACACCTGCGCTCATGTTTGCACCTAACTAACTTATGCACTGAGCCGAAAGGTTCTCATCCTAACTAAACCGAAAGGCAAGATATACAAAACGAAATCTCTCCGCAATTATATTACATATATATATACGTGTGTGAGTGTGTGTATGTGTGTGTAGAATGCACATTCTCTTTGAGACATGTACGATCAAATAAGACCCAGAAAGGTATATATATATATATATATATAACCGGTACATTGGCCTAATGAGTAGTGTGTTCGCCAATGGCACGGGAGACCGAGGTTAAATCCCAGGTCGAGTCATACCAAAGACTTAAAAAACAGAGGCCACCTTGCTTAACACACAGCGCTATAAGGTAAGAATCCAGGGAATGGAGTAGCGCCCTCCCCAACACATCGGTGTAGTAGCCATTGAAAAGGGAGCTTTCGGGTCACCCTCGACTAAGGTCGGTAACTTTGCTTTTACTCATATATATATTTTTTCTTTAAAGAAAAACCAAAGACCGGTTATTTTAGGATTATAAATTTATTTCCATCCGGTTTTGCGTTTCTGGTGAAAACCAAAAACACGAAGAAAAATGTAACAGGATTCTTCAGATCCAATGGATAAATAAAACAGAATAGACACGGCGGGGGGGGGGAGAGGTGAAGAGTTACCTCCTCGTTTTTTTTTTATTTCTTTTTTTTATTTACCTACTTATTTTATTTTCAAAATTCTTCCGTCAGTTGGAATTATGGTAATTTAACTTTTTTATTTATTTTATTTTCTTTATTTTCTGTTCTTGTTAAGTTCGATAAATAACTTTTATGTGCTATGTTAATGTAATGAATTTTTGTAAAAAATTAAAAACCAATATATATATATATTTACTAATCTGATATCTACCAGCATTCACGGTACCAGAAAAAAACAAAAAAAAAAAAACCCGCCAGGAACAAGAGATAAAAGTATCTCGAATCACCACCCAGGGGAAAAAGTAAAAATTATAGGTCAAAAAGGAAGAAAAGGCCAACCTCGTCCGACCCCTTAAAAAAATCAAGGGATACGCAGTCAGTTGGTCAAAAGAAAACTAAAACCTTCCGCGAATCCTGCAATGCTACAATTACAAAAGTGCTCAACACGAGTGGAGCCAATTATAAAATTAACTTAAATCGCGAGTCGGAAATCTTCTACTAAAGTTTCACCTTATCTGATCATCAGGAAGCCTAACTTCGAGTCGAAGTTCCTGATGATCCGATAAGGTGAAACTTTAGTAGAAGATTTTCGACTCGCGATTTAAGTTAATTTATATATATATATATATATATATATATATATATATATATATATATATATCCAGTGCCAACACAATCCGCACTTACATCAACAAATACACCATAGAATGCTCAAATATTCTCACAAATGTTCGAAAAATTCTATTTGATAATAGAAAATATTTTTTATAGCAAAAATTGCAAAAAAAACGACTTCAATATTTGAAGCTATCGAAAAGGGAGCCATCGGGTCACCCTCGACTTCGGTCAATAACTTACTTATGAGAAGCAATACTCCTAAAGAATAGCCACTCCCCACAAAACAAAACCCGATTTCGCTTTGGGGTGGGAGTCTTAAAACGCATCTAACATAGATACCTTCCTCCAACTCTGACAGATATGCTGTCATGTGATCTTCTGTTGTTATCACTACTCCCAATCAGAATCAATGGTCGACATGTCAACAAATGACGTCATGCCTGCCTAAAAGTTCCTTCGGAACTTCATAACACAGGAAGAACCTACGTATTCAAAAATGACCGAAGATGAGCAAGAGTACCCGTATTCAGACTATCGTAACAAAGATTTTGAACAGATCAGTAACCACCGACAAGCATAGTTGTGACATCTCGTTTGTCAAAACGAAAAGCTAAATAAAAAGCCAGACATTAAATACTTGTCTGTCATCAATAAGACATGTATATAAGAGAATCTACTGCCTAAATATATATTTTTTGTCTTGCCCTGTCGTGTGGGACTGTAGAATACACTGTCTGCATATCTGCAGAGGAGTGAGACCCCTGCTAATGAGTATCCTAACTAAACAATCAGATGGTGAGGCTCTAGTAATGCTGGACCTTTTGGGAATGCAGAGTACCACTTCATTGCCATCACTTCCAGGTCCACTCTGGCCCGGAGTGGTAACACCTGATAGGGCCATATCTATAGGTCAAATAGAACTAAACTGTGTACTTATGCTAAAATGAATTGTTTGAAATAAAGCTGTTTTGACATTTTACTTAACTGTTTTGACATCTAACTTAACTGTTTTGACAGTTATCTGATTGTAAATAAAAACTATTCTTACAAAACTGAATTGTTTGAAATTTAATTCGGTATTAAATGACCCGAAAAGGGTTGATGCGCTGTAAAACAAAAACCAACCAACCAACCAAGCTATTTTGTCAGACAACTGCAGACACTGTTTATTTTAATAGTTTCTTCATTGATTTTTTTCTTTGTCTTCTTACAAGGTTTTTTAAGTTTCGTTGAAACTGATATACAAATTCACCAAACTTTTCTCCCCAAGCGATGAGATTGTTTTTGTCAAGTGTCTTGAGAGGTTTTCACTATATGCAATTTTATTTTTCTATTCTGCTAAATTTCTTTCTGAAATTTATATCGTCATGTGTCCATTTTTGTTAAAATTGAAATGAACTTAAGGAATTTTGTGCGACGAGTAGAAAAATAAATAAAAACTGTTAAAAACGTTATCAGTTTTATTTTTTAATTCCCATTATTATATGGCCCAGACGACTGGGGTGGGGCTGTAGAATACACCAACTGCATCTCTGCAAAGGGGTAAGACTCCCCCAAAGAGTATCCTGTGCCCAGTCGGCTGTAGCTTACACCGACTGCGCATCTTCAGAGTGGTAAAGTTCGCCAAAGAGTATCGTGTGACCAAGTCGGCTGGAGTTGTAGAATACACCGACTGCATCTCTGCAGAAGGTATAAGACTCCCCCAACAAGTGGCGCAGTAGGCTGGGGCTATAGAATACACCGTCTGCATCCCTGCAGAAGGTATAAGACTCCCCCAAAGTAGGCTGGGGCTATAGAATACACCGACTGCATCTCTGCAGAGGAGTAAGACTCCCCAAATGAGTGTCCTGCGACCGAGTCGGCCGGGGCTGTAGAATACACCGACTACAGCTCTGCAGAGGAGTAAGGACTCCCTCAATGAGTGTTCTGTGACTCAGTTGGCCGGAGCTGTAGAATACACCGACTGCATCTCTGCAGAGGGAGTAAGACTCCCCTAAAAAGTATCCTGGGGCCCAGTTGGCTGGGGCTGTAGAATACACCGACTGCATCACTGTAGAGAGGTTAAGACTCTCCCAACTAGTGCCCGGTGGCTCAGTTTGGACCCCCACATATGGCCGGGCAAAAGCAGGACGACCAGCTAGAACATACATTCAGCAGCTATGTGAGGATAAGGGATGTGTCCCTGAAGACATACCAGAGGCGATGAACGATATGGAGAAGTGGCGAGAGAGGGTCAAGGATGTCCGTGCTTGCGGCACGACATGATGATGATGAAGACTCCCCAATGAGCGTCCTGGATATGATACTAAACAATCTGATGGTGAGGCTTCAGTTATGCTGGATCTTTGGGGAATGCGGAGTACCCCTTCATTGTCATCACTCCCTGGTCCACTCAAGCCAGGATCTCATCTGTGGGTCGAATAGAACTATTTGACATTTAAACTGTGTACTTTGAAATTTAAATTAAGATAAACAAAATGACTTATGCTAAACTGAATTGTTTGAAATAGAACTGTTTGATCATTTTACTGTTTGTAAACAAATGACAGACGATTAATTGAATTGTTAATGATACATAACAGTACTTGAAAACATTTAACTGCGCGCAAACAAATGGTTAATAGCCAATACAATTATTTGTATTGGATAGAAAAAAGTGAAACCATTTAATTGTGTGCAAAAAATGAACTCAGTCTCGTTTAAAAATGTTATCGACACACTCTGTTTAGAAATCATATATCTAATATATGTATAAAGAAGATTGGGCATTCAATAACCTATAGTGGTTGACATGCCATAAAAGCAAGTCTTATATATATATATATATAAACAGGAGTTGGCATTAAATAACCTTCAATGGTTGATATACCATAAATCAAGTCTTATATATTGAATATATATATACATATATATATATATATGTATATAAACAGGAGTTGGCATTAAATAACCTTCAATGGTTGATATACCATAAAACCCAACCAAACCAAATCCTATATATTTAATAGATATGTAAACAGGATTTCGCATTAAATAACCTACAATATAGAATAAAACTATATTATCATTTTTAGTTTTATATATCTTGCCTTTCGGTTTAGTTAGGCTGAGAACCTTTCGGCTTAGTGCATGGGTTCGTTAGGTGTACACATGGAGTGCAGGTGTTCACGCGCATGTGGGGCGGATGTGACAATCAGAGATGTCTCAATAAAAACCCCAGATAGAAAATGACCGGGGACGTGAATGACGTCATTCCCGGAAGCGACGAGCTGAGGATTTGGGGATTTGAAAAAAGGCAGTTAGTTGAGATTCGACGCTTGCAGAAGGTAGACGATTTTCGGAGCTCGCCGAGGCGAGATCAGTTGGGGTCTATGAAATGTGCAGTGCGTTTGTTGAAGAAATTGTGTCTCTCTCTCTCCTCATGTCGAAAAACCTTAAACTCAAAAATGTAATTAAAACTTTCATTTTGTGTTTTTCTGATTTCTATATGTTTATGAACATTTGTGAACATTTTTCGTATCTGTATGAATATGTCTATTTCACATACTCATATCTGGCTCTGTAACACAGTTATTTGGTGGAGGGGTCCTCGTGGTGTAATGGTTAAAGCGATAGACTGCGGAATCGTAGTAAGCGTACTCCAGTGATGCTATTACGTTCACTTTCGAGCAAATACCCTTGGGAAAGGTATGAACCCCCTTATCCTCCCAGCTATGGGTTAAATAGTACGACTACTGTTCTTCTAGGAGAGTGGCTTTGGCATTAAATAACCTA